>JADRCD010201686.1:59582-86175 GCA_019843815.1 Montemys delectorum
CACACACACACACACACACACACACACACACACACACACACACACACACACACACACACAGAGAGAGAGAGAGAGAGAGAGAGAGAGAGAGAGAGAGAGAGAGAGAGAGAGAGAGGCACAAAGGATATAGGCAGAGAGATCTTTTAGAGTAGCCGGCAAGTAGAGTATAGACAGAGAAATATAGACAGAGAATCAAAGGACTGGGGTCACAAGATGCTGATTCATAAGATAATCAAAAAGAAAACTGGAGTAAATTACTGGATTGATATGTAAAATAAAAGACGTGACCTGCGTTCTGAAGGAGATTAGCTAACCAGAGAAATTTTAAGACTAAAACAGAGAAGTGCTTGTAGAACACACACCACACACACACACACACACACACACACACACACACACACACACACACACACAGAGAGAGAGAGAGAGAGAGAGAGAGAGAGAGAGAGAGAGAGAGAGAGAGAGAGAGAGAGATGCATCAATAATAGCTTCAAAAACTCTAAAGGAGGAGTCACCAAGGATGTTAGGGCTTCTTACAGGTTCAGCATTTTCAAAAATTAAGCAAATGATTCAGAGGAGCTACCCTTTAGGGGAAAAGGGGACTTCTGGTAGCAAGCAGCCCACACTAATACTTGAAGAGAGTATTGATCAATCAGAAGAGAGAGCAGAGCTCCATTATGATTCAATTATGAAATAACAGCACTGGGTTATATTTAGTTAGATTTGTGGCAAGATTTGGGGAGTGGTTTTGGCATAAGGTTGGAGTATGAGGAGTTTGATTTCATGAATGTATTAATCTATTCATTGATGACTAATCTGAAGGACTTACTTGGATATGGTGGAAATTTAGAAAATGCAGCCTGGTTTTAGAAAGTGGAGCTCTGAGTTATACAGTTTGTGTCCTGTCACTTCCTCCCTCTGGCTGTTCTGTGCTTCACTTCTTCCATAGAGTAAGTAATGTCAGCTACGAGGACATCCCTACCACCAGAATATTCATTCTTCCCATTATCCTAGAAACAGAAGAGTAAATGTCTCCAGACCAAACTTTTAAAACTGACTGAGAAGAGAATATTAACTTGTTAAGCTCTGCTCCCCCTCATATTTGTGGCCCAACCCCCCCCCTCACATACGTATTAATATCGATGTGTTGGATCTTTAGTTTAATAATCAGCCTTGTAAAGAGAGGAGCTACATAAAGTGGGGCCCAAATGTATGCATCATGGTGCAGGGATGCACCATGGGCAGGCATGCATCATGGGGCAGGGATACATCATGGGCAGGCATACATCATGGGGCAGGGATGCACCATGGGCAGGCATGCATCATGGACAGGCATACATCATAGGAAGCTGAACATAGTGGCACAAGCCTATAATCCCAGCACTTGGGAAGATTGGGAGGGAGAAGGTACCAATAAGCCTCCATTTAGAAGGAGAAAGATCCAGTCTTCCTTGGATTACTCAGAGTGAAACATATTCTTTCTCTTTCCCCAGCTTGTGTATTCACCAGGAGGTGAGCCTGTAAATGTCCAAAAGAGAAACTACTTTCACTTCCTTACTATACTATAAGGTCAGTCAAACTGCTCATTTTGAAACACTACTGATGAAGACACAATGTTGGTATGAATAAATGAACTTAACATCTACTGATTGGTGTAACATTTTAAAATCCTGACATCAAATTTTCTGAAAATTTAGAAATATATTCTAGATCCGTTGGCTATCCATAAAACATAATTGTATTGGAATTTGTGAATATGTCTGAATATGGAATAATATGAAAAGTGGCCTGTGGATAAAGGGGATCCCATGGAAGTCATACAGAATACATGGCTGGATCAGAAGGAAGTTGAAAATGTAGGGAAGTGTGCTGTGTAAATATATTCACAAATGATATATTTCAGGTGATTTCTTATGAGATGGAGCTGTGTGTACAAGCATGAGAGATAAGAGTTTAAAAGACACGCAGAAGAAGATAATAGCACATTTTACATAATCAAATACAGGGCTTGACACTTACAGAGATAGGTGCCTGGTATGTCTTCTACTAAGGAAGCTTAGGTGGTAGTAGTATTAGTCCAGGAGCCAAGAATTCAAAGGAAACTGAGCAATATAGAAAATCTGCATAAGATAAATAAATATAATAAATAAAACTTCTCCAAAATATGATGTTGTATTACTTTATGTGAGGTCAGAGCATATAAAGGCTAAATAATAATAAATGGTATGGAAGAAATAATGTGTAAAAGAAACTATGGCTTATTATTCAAGGTCTCATTCTGAAATAAAAAAATGAAAATGATGTTCTTAGAGAATTTCATACATTATTTAATGTAATATAATTTCCACAATCATCATCTCCATCTCCTTCAGGTTCTCACAGTACCTCTACAAGGTAATTGTAACCTGGGTGGGAAATAAGATTTTGAGACCACACCCTTTACTATGGTGCTATTAGCATTTGATTATCTTTGGGGGGATGGAGAACCATTCTTATTTGAGCATAAAACAAGAAGAAATAATAAAATAATTAATGCTCTAGAGAATAATTTTATATTAAACAGTAAAACAGGAACTTGTCATTGATAAACAAAAATGAGATATAATTACAGAAGAAAAAAATTGTTGTGAAATATTCTACAACACCGAATAAACGTACATTTACCTGAGAATTGACATTTTATATAAAGCGTAATTCACAGATTAAATGTCACAGCTGAGTGATTATTTACACATCAATCGAACACTAATGTTATTTTAAGATTAACATCAAAATAATGTGATGAAAATGGAGTCCCCCTAGAATGTATAGTATGCTCTCCAGGTTAGTTTTTTATTTTGCATATATGTGTGTTGTCCCTGCATGTATGTCTGTGCATTACATACATACTTGTTCCTTTCTGAAGCAAGAAAAGGGCATCGGATGTCCTAGAACTGGAGTTACCGACTATTGTGGTAAGAATCAGACACAGTCTACTAGTGTTCTTAACTAGTAAGCCACTTCTCTGGCCCCATCCAGGCTCTCATTAGTGCCTGTGTGCACTACTTTGATTTCTCTGGATCATCTGTAGTATACTTCTCAACATTGACAAATCACTACCTGAAATTTCTCATGAGGAAAAACAAAAATAAAGCAAAAATTAGGAAGGTGAACTGCAGAGGCCATATCTAAATAAATACCTTTACATATATAGAAAACCACAATTGTTGTGTTGGAGTCATCTTTCCATATAGATTTCATTTCCATTTTTTTTGGCTTTTTCTTTTTTCATTTTTAATTTTTTCACATTCATTTCTACAACAATTAGGTTTTTTTTCATATTTAGAGATTTTTCAAGCACATATTTCAGCCTAAATTTCTCAAATTAAGATTATAAACTAATTATAATATCCAATATAATTTAGGTGAAAACTATCCAACAGAAAACACACACTTTCACTACAAAAGACATGAAGTTAAAATTTTAAAAATATTTCCTAAGAAGATACATATTTTATATAGAAACTATTTTTATTCTAGAAAGAGCAGTTACACCCTTTGTGGAGTGGTAATTAATAGATAAGAAAATTTTTAACACAACTCAACTATGGAGTTTAACTGCCTTGACTCAGAAATATATTGATGTGTTTGTCTATTTTAATCCACACACGATAAAGTCAATAATAGTAATAAGGAATGACATTATTAAGTATTAATACTATTCTAGATCATCTACAAAGTAACTTATTCATAATACATATTTTAATTATTCAACATGACTGGAGAGGTATGATATCAGTTAACTATAGATACTTACATTATTCTATTATTTATATGATTAAATTGACTTCAAGTTAGGCAATTACATCTAGAGTGGTCAGAAATAAAAAAGGAACTTTTTTTTGATATTTTATTTATTTAAATTTCAAATGTTATCCTCTGTTCAGGTTTCCACTCTGAATCCCCCCTTTCCCATTCCCCTCCCCGTACTTCTATGAGGATGTTTTCCCACCCACCGGCTCCCACCTCACTACCTTGGTGTTCCTCTACCCTGGGGCATAGAATCTTTACAGGACTAAGGGCCTCTCCTCCCACTGATGACCAACTAGGCCATCCTCTGCTACATATGCAGGTGGAGCCATGGGTCCCACCATGTGTACTCTTTGGTTGGTGGTTTAGTACCTAGGAGCTTTGGGGAGGGGTCTGGTTGGTTCATATTGTTCTTCCTATGGGGTTGCAAACCCCTTCAGCTCCTTCAATCCTTTCCCTAACGCCTCCATTGGTGTCCCTGTGCTCAGTCCAATGGTTGAGTGCCAGCATCCGCAATGGCTTATACGCTAATATCAACAATCAACAAATAGAACCTCATAAAATTGAAAAGGAACTGTTTGATTTTCTACTTTTGCTCTGGAGTCAATATGATATTAACAAACATTAACTTAAGAATACAGTTGAATTTTGCCAAAGTTGTTAGACTAATAGGGTGCTGAAATAGTTTTAGAATTCTGAAGCTCTGACCTATTCATTCATTACCTCTCCTGATATACATACCACATTTGAGCATTAGTGATGAATGGCACGTCTAAAATTTAACCAATGCGACCATTTATTGTTTCATAGAACATTGTACTGTTTTTGTCAGGTAAAAAAATCATTGTACTTTAGCCAGAAGGAGGTCATAGCTCAGTACTTCTGTCTTTTTCTTTTACTCCTGAGTACACCTCTTTATTTTCACATTCATGCATGTCTTTTAATACATTTATATTTTGCATATTTTGACATCTGGTTTGTGACATTGGTTCAGGATTAAAAGACATAGTCTCCAATTTTGCAGCCATTCTTTTCCAAGGTGATAATAAATTTCAACCACCAAATTCCAGTTCTTAAAATACATAACTAGACAGCCATGTAAATTTTCCCGAAACAAATTCATCACACTAAAAATAGCTCTTTTCTTATATTTTAGCTTTTGTGTTATGAACATGAGCTTTGATACATAGCATTGCTAAATATTTTTCACATTAAAAACTACTTATATAGTAAGCTGCTAACTGCCTATCAAAATCATAATGCATGCCAGGTTTTAAATATTTATATATGTTTAAAAGTATACTAAGGATTTAACATGGATGCTCTATAAAGCCTAGTGAGGTCATTAGGCTCTTTAGCAAAATAAAATAAAATAAAATAAAATAAAATAAAATAAACTGAAAAAGCATTCTTCTCACAACCCAAATCATAGATCTTATCTTAAAAAAAACTATAAAAATGATAGTTACATGTAATGAATTATCATATAGGACATATATTTTAAATAAAAAGACATAGTGTTAATTTGAGAAATACGTGCTTTTTGCAGTGAAAACCATGCCATCTAAGAAGTAATGAACACAAATGGATGCTTCAAATGCAACAGTTGATGGTTCATTATTTTTTGTGCATTAAATAATGATTTTAATAAAGGTCTCCAATTCATGTTCTGAAAGCCATTTCCTTTTAGCTATTGCATATGCCTCCTTGTCTAGAGGGCAAAGTGAACAGCATCTCATATTTTTCTCGGGCATGATATGAAAGCATTAATTTCCTTCTGCAGCTTTGATGCACACAGTTCTTCAGGGCAAGTCAATGCAAGATGATCACACTCTCACTCATAATCAATACAGCTAGGTGACAGTGGATATCTGTATTTTTTTTCTGCAGCCAGCAAGGTAAAATGTGATGTGGATTTTCTTCAAAAGCAATGCTTTTAGGGAACACAGATGAAAATCACATTTCTAGAGACCCACTGAGAAATGTAGCCATTGCTCTGAGTCCTTAGCAAGGTGAGACAGATGTGACGTTATCCTTGCCATTCTCCCCTTTCATCTATCTCAATGGGATAATTTGAAAATCTGTAACTTTATGTAAGGAGTTCGCTATGAATCATAAATGACAAAATTAGTTCTTAAGGATAATATATTTAATCCCTGCAGTGTCTCTGTGGACTCCTTGACTTGTAAACACGTATTATATTTTAAGTGAAGAGCACAGATCTACATTTTGTGTTAAAAAATGGTAACTGTCAAGCCACGGCAGCTCTCTTTTTTTATAAGGTGCTTTTACTCATGGGACTTTCTAGGAGTTGCATGAGGTAGATGATTGAAAATGTTTCAAATCACAGTTAGCTGGTTCTGACTGAAAAGCAGTTGATATTTGATGTTGGAATGAAAATGTCAGAATGCCTATAGACAATGACATAACAAAATATAAATCTTAACTTACATAAAGTACATTATCAGATTCTGGAAATTTCATACACAGACACAAAGGGGCATTGAATTCTCAAAGTCCACACTACTTCTAGATGACTTTATTTTAATGCATTTTGAATTTATTTAAAGGGTTAGAAATATGACTTGCTAAAAACAGAAAGGGAAAGAGAAAAAGGAGGAAGGAGTGTAGAAAGATGTGGGAAGAGAAGGCGAGGTAGAGACTAAGGTAGAAGGCTTCTTAGAAAGGGTTGCTAGAAACTGTAGAAATGACTTTGTCTCTGTAGACAAAGCCTGTACTCACTTGGTTAACAAGGGTAGCCTTTATTGTTTTCAGATCAGCCTTCTCATATCTCTACTTGTCTAGAAAATACCCTTTGCTATATATTGAAGTATATCCTCTTGTGGATGTGATAGATAAGGGATGATCATGGAGGTGGGATTCTCACTCCACAGTACACTTGAGTGAAAACTGCTTTGTGAAGTTGGAATTCTGTGGATCTGATGTTACCATTAATGTATGACATCACAAAGTTTACTCAATCACATTGACAAAGGAAACATCATTGAGTTAACTCTGTAGTGTGAAAATACACTTAGGAAACATGTTATGTGCTTATCTCTACCTACCACTATGTCTATTAATTTCTATCAATATATGTTCAAGTTACTATTAGTAGTTCAGTAAGTTTTACAATCGTATGTGCACCCCTTTTCACTATTTACTTGGTTACATATCATTGATGTAGTCTTAAAAATATCTCCCCTTACAATGTAACATGTAATAACTTATGATGAAGCTGAATAGAGTTGGCTCATGCCTTTAATACCAGCACTCAAGAGGGAGAGGCAGGTGGATCATTGTGAGTTGAGTTGGATGTCAGCGTAATCTACACAGAGTCCAAGGGCAGCCAGGGCTACATGGAGAAACCATGCCTTGAGCACCACCACCCTCAACAAATAACTGAAGATCAAAGGCTTATTATATTTACTATCATCTGTAACAAACCTAGTAAGAGAGCGCTCACCATAGTGAGGAATACAGACTCATTTGCAAGAATATGCTTTAAGAGAAGTTGTTTTATGTTACAGTATGCAAAAAAAAATCAAAGAAAATTCACTGAAAAGTGATCATTGGATTTGTGATTATTTGAAAAGTGGACATACATTTTTATGGGTGGGGACTGTTTTAGTCAGGGACATATATTTTATAGAGGGAGGAATATAAATTACATTTGTGCATGCTGATGAAAGACAGCTCATAGGATTCAGTTATTGGAAGATTAGTTCAGTTGGAAACTTTCTGTAAAGAGGTAATAAGATGGTTGCTTTTTAATATGAAGAAAACAAAATACTTTTTACAAAACATCTAAGAGTTAAAAGGGCAGTTTGTAATGTGGGTGAAAATAGAAATAGGGTAATGTACAGTAAGAGTGTGAGAGACACCCCTAATCAGAGCAGAGATCCTGCTTTAATTCACTGTCTGTTTGAGGAAGACTAGACTCTCAAGCCTCTGAGAGGGTTGCTGATCCACAGGCTAGAGCGAATGGCTCTAATTCTTTAATGTGGAATGCTTTATGTTGAGATAAAGGGAGTTCCTGGACTTTATAACACACAAGGGCAAAGAAGATAATACATATATTTATCTCTAGATGATGCTTTCAAACAAAAAACACACAACAAAGCATGGAGGTCTCTGTGTAGGATATGGTCACATTATTAAGAGGAACTCATGGAGTAGGGTGAAAACATTAACATTTTTTGAATGCTAAAGGCAGTATCTGAGCACATAAGGTAATGCTGTAATCAATCCCAGCACTTGAAATGCAGAGAGAGGTAAGGTCACTGAAAGTTTCTTCATAGAGAGTTTAAGCCCTACCAGGGCTACATAATGAGGTCTTGTTTTTGAACAAAAATAAAACTGTAAAGGATGAACAATGTTACTTGGACAGAATGTTGTTTTAAATCCAGACTCTTTATATTGACCTGTCAAGTAAGCAAGCATGGCACTGCCAAAAATTAACATTTTACTTTCATTTCCTTGATAAAATGAAATGGTTAATATAATTCTTAATAAAATTATTTAAAACTATGAATTGGGGACTGGAAAGATGGCTTGCAGGTAAGGGGTGCTTGCTGCTCAAACAGAAGAGCTGGAATCCATTTCTAATCTCCACATGGTGGGTTACAACTGACCTTAACTTCAGTTCCAAGGGATCTGACACACCTCTTGCCTTTGTGGGCACAGTACAAGGCACATACACATACCTGAAGGGAAATATTCACATATACAATGACATTTAAAAATATCTTAAACATAGAGTGGTGGGATTCCTGGTAAGTTCTCACCAGTAGATTTTATGTTGAAAATAGTCATCTTGGCAAATAGGTTATCAGATAACAAACGATGGAAATGTAGGCAGAGAAGGACACTATCACATGTCTTCAGGGAAATATTTATGAGAGAAATCTCTTCAATTTTCCTTGTAAAATATTTCCAGGAAGTGTGATGGATAGGTGATTAGATGTTAATTGTTCGTGTCTACTGATTAGGAAACCTAGGAAAGATTTTAGAGTCTTGATTTAATAAGGAGTGACATTGAATTGCACTCATAATTACCTTATTACATTTGGCTGCAGTTTGAATCTGTGCTATGGGAATGATTTGAAGAGATTAATCTTTTTCAAGGACCAAGTCAATGCTAATACATTACCCAGAACACCTTTCAAACTAAATGAGATAAGGCTGACCCTAATTCTCTGTGATATACTGATATATTTTCAGGGTTAAGAGAAAAAAAAAACTGGAGAAGTAATATTTGGTTAGGTCACAAGCTATTACATCAAATTTTTGCAGTTCAAACCATTGCACAAACCATATTGAAGGGAGAAAGCTTTATGATACCAAATACTGAAAACCATTATTTTAATCTAGACTTCAGAGTTGACACTGTTATACTCTTTACCAAAATTTGTTGAATATAAATTCTCTCTGACTCAACCATGACAGACGTCTGCTAATGTTGAGGAAATAATCAACTGGTACTTATTCAGAATCAGTATAGAAAATTGGAGGTGCATATTTTTTTAGAATAATTTAATTTTTGTTTCCTTGATATTAAACATAGGACCGGAGCTATCATGAGTACAGTTCTGGTTTGTTCGTTGTAGAGATCATTGTGCTACCTACCCTTAGGAAGATCTCTAGGTTTCTCCTACACACATCAGCATCAATAAAATGTTGTATTTTCATTGTTGGGATTGAGTTTTTCAATATTGACTTAGTACATGAATTATCCATCCATTTTTCTGATTTCAGAACTGATTGACTGATTGATAGATTAAGAAAGCTGGTCAGGATTTATTGCATAGTTTTCATAAGGTGTTGATTCAAAGCAGCAATGAAAACCTGAGTTCTGAATGAATTAGAGTGACTTCTGGACTGAAGAGAGTACAAAAATCATAGACCACAATGTATGGAGAAAAAGGACATTTCCCAGAGCAACAGACAAGACGATGACAACTCCTTAGGAGGAGAAAGGGGAAGATGTTTCTCAGAGTTCCTTTCTATATTACTATATAATAACAATAACTTGTTCTGGGAAAGAAGGAAATCATATGTCATAACCCCGATTTAAAAGCTTATCATCAAAATAACCCCATGCCTATTAATGTTCTGAAAATATACACCACAGGTTCCTCTCTGCACAGATGTCCAGTCATTACTTTGTTACCTTTGTTCTTCCCCCTACCCCAATTTAACACATTTTAAGTCTATGAGTTATAATTGGTTAGCAAATGGAGTAGGCTTTTTGTAAGATACAGGCTCTTTTAAATTAATTGCAAATGGAAAATCTGGAGGATTACATACAAAATCCAGCCTTGCATGGCTTATATATATAGTTGGCCAACAATACTGCCAGTTAAAGTCAGGTCACGTGACTGTTTATTCTTTGAAACAAAACCAACTACAGAAATTAAAAAAAATTAATTTACTATTTGAAGTTATGTTTTGACATTAATTCAAAATAAAATACCTCCACATGCCTATAGGACCAAACACATTCTGATTACCAAGAACATTAAAACATTGTCTGTATACAGACACGTATCTTCCGTATGTGTTCCATATTTGCCATTATACCCATAACTGTTGAATATCTGCTGAGAATTGAATAACAAGTGTTTTCTTTCCCACACTTTCCATTTTATTTCTACCTCAATTGGCCTGCTGAAAGATTCTGAGTCATGAATTATTGACCTTCATTTAAGCCACACAAATTTCCTGTCTTTCATAGCTTTAAAAAGTATCTAAATATGAGAAACATTCTAAAATCATAAGTTTTATTAGGAACAGCAATATCCGTTTATTCCAATCCATGAGTATTTAATGCAGACACAATTGCTCCCTGGTTTTAAAAGGAAATATTGGGATCAGAATAGCAGTAATGACTTTTAGTGTGGTTTTCAATTTGAGGCGGAGCAAAAGGAACAGAAATGGAGGAAATCTGACCACTTATTCAATGTCCTCTGTTTTGTTTTTTGTTTTTTATCTGCTTCCACAAAAGGAAATTCCTGAGGCAAACTAAAAACAGTGTTAGATGTGAAGGTGTCTCACCTTCCTGGGGTGTAAAGTCACTCTCTATGTGCCGTTATTATTAAACAAAGCAGATTACACAACTGCAGGAATATAACATGGAACTCCCTGTGTTGCAAACGCTACCGCATCATAAAACAGAGTAGCATTCAACCCACATCCTTTCAGGAGAAGGGCACAATACAACAGGTAGGTGCTGCTCTGATCTGGGAGGAAGAAACTAGCAAGGGTTCATTTGATTTGCAGTAGTAAAAGTTATTACTTCTATCCCAGAGATGAAAAAAAAAAAAAAAAAGAAAGAAAGAAAGAAAGAAAGAAAGAAACAAAAAGAAAAAAAACCGTAGTCACATAAACTCGAGTGAACGTGATTGACCGGAGGTCACAGAGCTGTAAATCAGTTATGAACTCGGGCGGTCTGACTATCCAGGCAGTACGTCTAATGACAGCAGCTTAGTGGCCTGGGAGTAGTAAAGAGGCAAACGTCACCTAGTGTGGAATACATTTACCAGGCCATTCAGATATCCTTAAAAACAATCCGAGAAGCTTCGACTGCAGGGACTCTTCCCTTTGTCTCTGTTCCCACTCCACTGAAGCATTTGATTCCTTCAGAAGAGTTCATTTTAAGACTCCCTGTCTGTGGCTTCCATGTTGTGAAAAGAATTCTCCTATATTTACTCAGAATTTTAATGTTGCATTTGCACAGCTGTCTTACTTCGTCCGTGCAAGTTGCGAGCTCTCTTGATAAACTTTCCTGAGGATCGTTATTGAGGTGAAGAAATTAAACCCTAGCTGAGTGTCTCACCGCTACATGGCTGAAATGCAGAAGCCATATCTATCTTTCAACACCTGATCGTGCATAATGTGTTAAAAATGTTTTCTGTAAGGGTGGAGAGATCATTGAATAGTTAAAGATACTTGTACTAGCATGCTGATCTTCTCTAGCACTTACCTGAAAGTCCCTGGTACACAGGGGTTGTCTGAGAAAGCTGGGAACAGGAAGATCACTGGGGCTTTTAGGCTACCAGCTTAGCTTCAGCTTCCCTCAGAGAGAGATCCTGTGTCGAGGGCATTAGGAGAAATATAATGCAGCGCCCTCTTCTGTGTCTGCAAGCATAAATGGGCATCACACACACACACACACACACACACACACACACACACACACACACGCAGAGCGTTGCCTTTTAAATTTTTATTTCGCTTAGTTTTCACTGAATACATTAGATTTAAAACTAATGAGTTTACTCATATTGAACCATTTCTGGGTTTGTAAATCCTTTTTAAATGTACTGAGATTAGGAATGGTTGTTATTCTTCATGCGAAAAGTATTTACAGTATTCAAAAACGTATGGATTTTACCTAAAAGCCCAAGCAAAAAATATGAAATGTTTAGCATCTTTGTTATATCACAGAGAAGAATCTACTTTATTCATTCGATCCTCTAACTACATGTGCATCGCTGACTGTTTATTTCTTCCTGGCAACTTTTTAGCAGTCTACTGCCATCTGTTGGCTCCTTTCGGAACTGTGTAATATTCACTAAGAATTTATTTTTTGTGAGTTTGTAATCTAATGTTGAGATTTTTAGAGTTTTAATATATAAATATCGTAAATATTAGTGATAGATAATTCTAGTCCTTCCTATTCATCACACTTTGTAGTTTTTTAAACATTTATTGCATTATGATGAGAAAAGTTACATGATTTCAATTTGTCTGAATTTATTAACATTTAAAAACATATTTTAAGTAAATAGAATTAAATCACATTCTTGTTTCCCTTTTTTACTCCAGCTCCTCCCAGAGGCCCCCTCTTCAATACCTACAATATCTTTTTTTGTCATATTCCTTAAAATTTATAAAATATTATAATAAAAATGAGTATTATAAAAGTTGTTTGATATAAAACAATCAATTTAACAGTATTATGTAGATGCTTGTCTACAACAATACTGCAAATACATACGCTTTTCTCACTATAAATTTCAAATAACTCCAAACATATTAACTATATATTTCAAAATAATAAATCACTACTAGTATTTTCTTAAATGAACATAAATATGTAAAGTCTTTTTTGTTTGCTTGTTTTATATTTAGTAGAGTTTAAAATTTTGGCTCTTTCTGTGGTTTAAGCACAAAATAAGAACAATTTTTAGATATTGGATTTCATTGTAATAAGGCTGTACTTCAATAACCCTCAAATCACCGAAGGATTTTACCTCTATCGTAGCTAAGCTGAGAGTTGACAGTTCTGCTGCGCCAAGGAATGAATTGTAGGCAGGATTTTTGGATACAGACTTCCTGCTCTGGTCAAAAAGCTATTTGACTTGAGTGTGTGACTTTATTCTCAGCCCACAGAGAACAGGTTACATTCATTTAAGAAATGGTGTGTGTATTAAGATGGTCTATCCATAAAGCCATTCACCAACTGTTTCAATGAACAATGGTTCTGCATGGAAAGTGGTACAGACATTAGGTGAGGATAAGAATCTGGTTCATTGGCTGTGATGATTTTGAAAAGCATTCATCTCAGAGAAAGAGTAACTTATAAAGTCCTCTTCTTCAAACTTGATACAAGAGCTAGAAATGTCAAGCAAAGCATTCAGTCTCACTCTTTGTTGTTCTCTTTCCTACAAGCCACCTCCCAAGTTAATTGTTTATGTCTCCCTTGGGTATATAAATACTTTTGAATTATATAAGCTATTCTGAAAACCATAGTATAGTGTAAAAACATGAAATAAACAATACTACTAATAGAGAGGCTTAGATAGGAGAAGCAAGATTTCAAGACCCTTATGTTGTACACAGCAAAACACTGTCACAAACAAGCTGAAAGTATATATAGATTGTACAATATTGTACAATATTGTACAATCTATTTCTCCAACTACCAAATTAGAGAGACCATTGGATGACAATCAACAAATTTCTAATTCCTCATATTTTTGGATTTCAATTGCTTAGGATATGTTGGTAATATTAATTTTCATATTAAGATATTAATAAAAGGTAATTGTCACTTCCTGTTGTTTTTGTTGTATGAGGTGGAATTAGGTTTGTGTGGATTTGTTAAAAGATTACTTTCTTGCTTCTTCTAGGGTGTAGTTTTGCTCCTTATGTTGATATTTTCCATCTATTATCCTTTGGAGGGCTGGATTTGTGGAAAGATATTGTGTAAATTTTGTTTTGTCATAGAATATCTTGTTTTCTCCATCTATGGTAATTGAGAGTTTTGCTGGGTATAGTAGCCTGGGCTGGCATTTGTGTTCTTGTAGGGTCTGTATGACATATGCTCAGGATCTTCTAGCTTTCATAGTCTCTGGTGAGAAGTCTGCCATAATTCTGATAGGCCTGCCTTTATATGTTACTTGCCTTTTTTCCCTTACTGCTTTTAAAAATCTTTCTTTGTTTAGTGCATTTAGTGTTCTTATTATTATGTGATGGGAGGAATTTCTTTTCTGGACCAGTCTATTTGGAGTTCTGTAGGCTTCTTGTATGTTCATGGGCATCTCTTTCTTTAGGTTAGGGAAGTTTTCTTCTATAATTTTGTTGACGATATTTACTGGCCCATTACATTGTGATTCTTCACTCTCTTCTATACCTATTATCCTTAGGTTTGGTCTTCTCATTGCATTCTGGATTTCCTGAATGTTTTGGGTTAGGAGCTTTTTGCTTTTTGCATTTTTTTGACTGTTGTGTCAATGTTTTCTATGGTGTCTTCTGCCCCTGAGATTCTCTCTTCTATCTCTTGTATTCTGTTGGTGATGTTTGCATCTATGACTCCTGATTTCTTTCCTAGGTTTTGTATCTCCAGGGTTTTCTCTCTTTCTGATTTCTTTATTGTTTCTATTTCCATTTTTAGATTCTGGATGGTTTTGCTCCTTTCCTTCACCTGTTTGATTGTGTTTTCCTGTAGTTCTTTAAGGGATTTTCGTGTTTCCTCTTTAAGAGCTTCTAGCTCTTTACCTGTGTGTTCTCCTGTATTTCTTTGAGGGTGCTATTTATGTCTTTCTTAAGAAAGACATAAACAAACCCCTTTTGCCTCTCCCCTCCCCATGCCTGCCACCCTACCCTCTCCCACTTATTGGCCCTGGCATTCCCCTACACTGGGGCATAAATCCTTCACAAGGCCGAGGTCCTTTCCTCCTATTGATGATCGAATTTGCAATCCTCTACTATACACATGCTGCCAGAACATTCAGTCCCACCCTGTATAGTCCTTGATTGGTGGTTGGGTCCCTGGGATCTCCGACATTTCATTCCTTCTTAAAAAGGGGAATCAAACACCCACAGAAGGAGTGGCAGAGATTAACTATGGAGCAGAGACTGAAGGAAGGACAAGCATATAGGTATCTCCTGAGAGGCTCTGACAATACCTGACTAATACAGATGTAGAGGCTCACAATCATTCATTGAACTGAGTACACTGTCCCCAATGAAGGAGTTAGAGTAAGGTTCTATGGAGCTGAAGGGTTTGCAGCCCCTTAGGACGAAAAACAATTACTAACTAGTGCCCTTGCTAATTCTGACTGGAGTCAGTCTTTCCTGTGATCCTGGTTGTATCAGAACTCCTCAGAGTCAAACAGTCTATGTGACCCGTGATTCTGGGATCCTGTGAACTTGGGCTTGTTTAGAGCACCAGGGAGTGCAGCAGCTTCCTCTGGGTGTTGTGGGACTGGCTGCAGAGCCAAGGTCATCTCAGGACACCAGCCCAGAGAAGGGAAGGAACCTGAGCCACTCTGCTGGCAGAGTTCCTGTGTGCCTGGTCTGGCAGGTCCCAGTTACTCCAGGTGTTGGGACATATGTTGGGTCCCCCTCACCTCTGATACTGAGAGTTTCAGAGCGTCTGTGAGTGGAGCTTCCTCTGGGTGTTGTGGGACTTGCTGCAGAGCTTGCGCCCAAGGTCCGCTCAGGACACCAGCCCAGAGGGCGTTTTGTTTTTGTTTTTTGTTTTTGTTTTTGTTTTTTGAGATAGGGTTTTTCTGTGTAGCCCTGGCTGTCCTGGAACTCACTCTGTAGACCAGGCTGGCCTCGAACTCAGAAATCCCCTGTGTCTGCCTCCCAAGTGCTGGGATTAAAGGCATGTGCTACCACCGCCCGGCCACACTTTGTAGATTTAATCCACAGGAAGATTGGAAGTCACAGGTTCCTAATGATATACACTCACTGTGATTCTGGCTAGTCACATTTGTTCCTTTCATTTATTTTTGGACTCTAGAGTTACTTATGTAACATTGTGGTCAAAAGTTTTGTTCAGATTCTATTGAAAAAGCTATAGTCACTTTCTCTACAAAAATCAGGTGACAATATTTCAAATAGGAGAAATATTCAACAAACCTTTATGGCTAATCAAGTAAAAATAATATTTAACTAGAAATAATTATACTTGTACATATAATATAAACTATGATATTATTTTAATTTAATATTTGTAACTCTATATGTACCTGTAAGTAGCTCTGTACATGTGAGACCAATGCTTGCCAAAGCCAGGGGAGTGGGATCCCATGATGCTGGATTTTCAGAATGTTGTGATCCACCTGATGTGTGTGCTGGCAACACAAATCACGTCCTTGGAAGAGCACAGAGCACTCCTGACAAGTAAACTTCTCTCCACCCCCCTCAACTTGTGAGTTTTAGAGTATAAGTCACTCACTGGGTGCAAGGTCTTATGTGCATCCAGGGAAATCTATCAACCTAAAACCTAGCATGCATAGTTAATAAGTTTTAATATAAGACTAGAAGGTCTCTAGTGTTATTGGCAGATAAATACTTTGGTATTTTATTTCACTTGTACTGAATAGTATAGTGTCAATTGTTACTACCCTCGTGTGTTATAATTTTAAAGAATTTAAAATTTAAGGTATTTAAATTTCATGATGAATAACAAACCTGGCAACAATTTTCTCCAAAATCATTAGAAATGTTGATACTGTTGTTAAGGGTACTATTGTATGACATTAGTGCCAGAGGGGTGCCACACAACTAGTCATCAAATGCAAGTTCATAATAGAACCTTAACTCAGTAAACCACCTCATGGAAAAGTGCTTCCTGAATGGACCTTAGGACTGACTTCCCAGGTGGTGAGTATGAAGTAACTCACACAAGGATCCTTCTCTTCAGAAGGCTTGGAGCCTACCTCTTTCTCATTAATCTGATCTGTGATCATTTGCTAAGAATGTGGTGGCTCTGCCTCTCTTGTTCTCTGTGCTTCTAGCACTGGACCATGGCTTCCCATGTTTAACTGATCTTCAAACTTCCAATGTTCTCTTTGGAACTATGAAAAAAAATGAAAGGAGTGGGGTCATACAGAAAGCGTCTCATTGGCTAAAATTTTCCTGAGGGCTTTGCCCAAATTTAGTTTAAGGCTCAAGAGTTTGAGGACTTCTCACTCGACAGACATAAAACTCATCATGCAATTTCCCCAGCTAGGCCATGTTCACTAACAATTCAAAGCTAGAGTCAGAATCCATTCACTCCCAGGTTTTAAGTTCTCCTCATCTTAAAACAAAAGCAAACTTCTCAAAACCATAAAATTCATATTTTGCTGCCAGTTAATGGTTTGTAATAAGTTTATTATCTTACCAATTTATATTTAGTATTAAACTTGTTAATAGACTCGAATATGACATTACCTTTCTTGGACACAGAGTCTTTAAGGTATCTTTAGGTACAAGAATAACAGCATATTAGAGTAGTGCAGACCCATATCCAGCCAGTCTCCATCATGTGTGGGTTGTATGCTCAACGAAGGTTCTTGTCCTATAAAACTGTTCCTTACTGTGCTGGGGACCTGTGCACACTTAAAGATGTGGATCTTAGTGTGAGCTCCTCAGAGGAGATTACTGGTGGTCTTATGGGCTGATTAAAGTGGAAGAGGGTGGGGTGGCAGGCATGGGGAGGGGGGAGGCAACAGGGGTTTGTTCTTGTTGTTTTTGTTTGTTTGTTTTTTGGAGAGGAAACTGGGAAAGGAGAAATTTACATGTAAATAAAGAAAATATCTAATAAAAAAATAAAGTCTATTGAGAGCAATTTTTCTACTTTTTTTGTGTGTGTGGATTTTAGACACATATACACTGTGTTTGAGTTATAAGATTTCCCTTTCCTCTTACAATTCTTCCCAGGCTTCCTCACCATAGTTTCCTCTGAACTTTGCCCTTTGTCATTATCCATTGAGTTCAATCAGTGTGTCATCTGTGTCCATGCTAAGGGGCTATCCACTACATGATGAGCATCCTAACGAGGACCACTTGTTTGAAGAGTATTGATAGAATGTGCTTGATCTGTTCTGACCTTGGAAAAGGGACAGGGTCAGACATGATTATCACTTGGAGAAGAGAGTGAATTTTCATAAACCAAGGTGTAGCTTTTCACTTAGGAAGCCCTCAACAGAGTCCAAATAGGTAGTACTCTTGAGCTTTTAGCCTTTCAAAACTTTTCTTAATGAGCGCCCACTTCCGGGTATTTAATTCTTGAAAAGCAGGGTAAGAACAAAAATAAGTCCGTATAACTAGTATCACTATAAAGAGAAATGGCAGCGGGCAGGTGACCATTAGACTGAAAAGGACGCAGTATGACTCAGCTCTATGACAAAAGGAGTTTAGGGGGATCTAGATGCAGGGCAGGAGATGTCAAACATACTGATTGCTGCAGGGACCTAGGAAAGCCAAGGGTAGATACAGCCCAGACTCTCATCATAGCCATGACCTTGTCAGTACACTGATGTTGGATTTCTAGCCTTTAAAAACACACAGAAAAAAATTCCATCGCTTCATTGTAGGTGGACTGTAGGATTAGGGAATGCACTGTCATCTCCTACTCATGAAGGTTCTTACCCGTGTTCTATCCAGTCTTAGACTTTCCATCTATTTCTGTCTATTATAGTGTCATGCTGTTGACCAGAATATTCATATGCAGAACAGGAGAGGCCTCATTTGGAAACATACAGCATTTTTTTTCAACGTATAAATCATTTGAGTCATCCTTTCTCACTTTGACTCAAAAGACATGTGTCCTGAAAAGACACTTCTTCATTCATCTCCACTTTGTGATTATATTTCCTTTTGCCTCCTGTAGACACAGAAGATGTGTGTTCCCATGAGAATTCCAACTAGAATGTAAACTGCCTAGCTGTACAAGAATAGTTCCTCTCTCTCCTCTACCCTCCTCCTCCCTCCCCTCCCCTTCCTTTTCTTCTCCCTCTTTCCTATCTAAAGAGCCTCCTCCCTCTTTCTCATTCTCTCTGCAACTGGATCAATTAAAACATGATCCGTTATCAAAAGAAGAGCCTTACTGAATATCAAATTCTCTAATCAGTCTGACAACTGCGTACTCCACAGAACTAGCAGACATAGTGATCTCATTTCCCACAACAGACACATCTACATACTGGGGGCCTTGGGCATAAACATCCACACCACACTCAAACTGTCTTGAGGAGCTGGGATCTCATAATGCACCCTCAGGCAATTCAGCTTTAGCTGTGCATTGTTGTCCCTTTTTTTTTTCTCTCTCTGCCCTTCTTTATCCTAGCTCCAGGGACATGCTTTAATTTCCTCTTATATTCGGAATCTTAGAGTCCTGATGTTCTCCCTTCTAAAGACTGGTTGGAAGGAGAAAAAAGCATCCTGAAATATCCTTTATCTTAAATCTATGACGTGATTAATTTTGGTTCTTTCAGAAGTTTGGTGGAATATGTTATAAGGGGCAAGCAGCACGTGTGAATTTCAGAATATGTATTATTATCATACTGAAATGCAAATATCAACTTGTTTATTCTCCTCATCGTATCTGGTTGAAATTTCAGTATTTTAATATTCCTGGTTATCCCTGAGTTCCAGGCTTATTGATCTGTTCTTCTCCAGTGAATAATTTTCTGCCTCAACATTATTTTGCCTATAGATAGCATGCTGTTGAAATACAGTGACACTATTAATGTGAAGGTTAAGCGTTAAATTCTCGGGTATAATTTTTCTTTCAGAAAATATCTTTGCTATAGGAAAATATTTTGCATTTTCAAAGTCTGCTTTTCTTTCAAAAATTTAAATAAGATTATTTTTAGTCCATAACAAACATGATCATTTTCAGATAATTAATATAATAAATATTCATGATTAAAACTTACAATTCACTTCTACATACATTTTTCTAAGTTAATGAAATAACTGTGTTTACATAAAATTGTATTTTTATAGTTGTACAGTATGTTTAGTTGGCAAAATTGTTATATGTCACTGAAGACTCTAAAAAAATAAGATGACTTTTCTAAATGATAGTTCTGCAATATAATTTTTCAGAAGATTGATTGACTTAGGCAGTCTTGTTGAATAAACGAATGTGCAGATGGAATGAATATGTTGATGCAGTTAACTCATGTTAATTCTTAGTAGAATAAAGTCTACAAATAGCCTTAGTATCATATGTTTGCTGGGTTGCCATAGTCATAGACTTAAAAATAACAAAGAGATGAAAAGATAAGAAAAGATAAATTTTATTTACATTGATGTAAAACGGTCTTTATTGTTAAACATTTATGTAATTATTCTTTTAGTACTCAACAGATGGGTATGAGAAAGATGTTATAAGAAAGATTAACAGAGCTCCCAAGAAACTACATTCTAAATATGGGATACATAATCTTCTTTATGACAGTGGTTGTTAGTAAGTTTAATTTGTATAAAAATCTATATTAGGCTTTGGAATATAATTCAAGGAAAATTATTAAGATTATTATGTGAGATTTACTGAAAACTACCTTTGACCTGACTCCTATACTACTTTCATTAATGGTCTTTCGGAGAGAACACTGAGATGCGAGTATGTATTTGGACACACTACATAATAGCCCTTTATTGGCATCAAAGTTTCATTTATGACAATCAATGGGAAATTGAAGGATTCAAATGCTAAAAACAACTTTTTGAAGAAATATATTCTGCAAAATTTAAAATACTGTTTATTATTATAGAAACATGTAGTTATATAACAAGAGAAAAAGGTAAAATGGAACCATAAACTAATGAAATAACTGTAGATGTCATATGTAAATTGCTATTATTTTGTATGTTGCTCTGTGTCGCCTTTCCCTAGATAATGTTTTTATTTTTTGCTAAAGCCTTAGAAAATATTTAATCTTTTTCATACTATTTATTTTGATAATATTCAATTTAAAAAAAATATCTCTGGTTGTTTGGTATCACATTAATTTATGACGTTTCCACAGTGATAATGAGCGAGACCAAGCAATGCTTATGATTGTTTCACATTCGGGAGAATTTTGGGTTGCATTTTACATCTGTGCACCTCTATTCCACACTGGTATCCTGATGAGGAGATAACACTGGTCTTCTGGCCCCTGTATGGCAAACTATAACTGATTCACCTGAACATCCTTAGACATAGTATGCACGTACCCTGGACAATGAAGATCTTCCTGTGAGAAAAGTGAGTAGACATTAGAAAACAACATTCAAAACATGACTTAGTTTGTCATTTCAACCTGTCAACAAACAGTGGGTATAAATGTTTATGTCTTAATCAAGTAAGAGAATATTGCTGAAATATAAATATGTATATATTTGTACACCTTTTTATTTAACCTTTTTTTACACTCCAGATTTTTTTTTCCCTCCCAGTCCACCCTCCGCTTGCTTCACATCCCATACCACTTCCCAGTGCCCCTGTCTCCACGAAGATATCACGTCTACTTTCCACCCCACCAGACCTCTAAACTTCCTTTGGCCTCCAGTCTCTTGAGGGTCAGGTGCATCTTCTCTGACTGAACCCACAGGTGGCAGTCCTCTGCTGTATGTGTGTTGGGGGCCTCATAGCAGCTGGTGTATGCTGCCTGGTTAGTAGGCTAGTTTCTCAGAGAACTCAGGGTCCAGGTTAATTGAGACTGCTGGTCCTCCTAGAGCATCGCCCTCCTCCTCAGCTTCTTCCAGCTTTTCCCTAATTCAACAACAGGGGTCATCAGCTTCTGTCCATTGGTAGGATGGAAATATCTGCATCTGACTCTTTCAGCTGCTTGTTGGGTCTTTCAGAGGGCAGTTCAAGCTGGGTCCCTTTTTGTGAGCGTTCCATAGTGTCAGCCCTTTGGGCCTCCCCTTGAGCTGGATCCCACTTTGGGCCTGTAGCTGGACCTTCTTTTCCACAGGCTCCTCTACATTTCCATCCCTGTATTTCTTTCAGACAGGAACAATTATGGTTCAGAGTTTTGACTGTGGGATGGCAACCCCATCCCTCATTTGATGCTGGGTCTTTCTGCTGGAGGTGCGCTCTCTAAGTTCTCTCTCCCTACTGTCTGGCATTTCCTGAGAGTCTCTTATCTCCCAGGTCTCTGGTACATTTTGGAGGGTACCCCCAACCTCTGGAGGTTGCCTGTTTCTATTCTTTCTGCTGGCCCTCAGGGCTTCAGTCATTTTTCCCCACCCGATACCAGATCACGTTTCCCTCCCCACCCCAACTCCCACCCCCTTTCCTTCCCAGGACCCTCCCTCCCCCTTGTGATTGCTTTCTTCTCTCACCCATGTGGGACTGAGGGGTCCTCACTTGTGCCCTTCAGCTTATTGACCTTTTCGAGTTCTGTGGACTGTATCTTGGGGATTTTTTTTTTTTGCTAATATTCATTTATTAGTGAGTACATACTCACTAATGTGGGTCTGAGTTACCTCACTCAGGATGATATTTTCTAGCTTTATCCACTTGCCTACAAAACTCAGGATGTCCTTGTTCTCAATAGCTGAGTAGTATTCCAATGTGAACCACATTTTCTGTATCCATTCTTCTGTATTGGGACATCTGGGTTGTTTCCAGTTTCTGGCTATCTCAAACAAGGCTGCTATGAACATAGTAGAACACGTACCCCTGTGTGGAGTGTCTTTTGGATATATTCCCAAGAGTGGTATAGCTGAGTCTTCAGGTAGATTTACTTCCAATTTTCTGAGGAACCTCCAGATTGATTTCCAGAGTGGTTGTACCAGTTTGCAATCCCACCAGCAATGGAGGAGTGTTCCTCTTTCTCCACATCTTTTCCAACATGTCTTGTCTCCTGAGTTTCGAACTTAGCCATTCTGATTGTTATAAGGGGGAATGTCAATGTCGTTTTGATTTACATTCCTCTGATCACTAAGGACTTTAAAAATTATCAAAGTGAAGGATTAATGTTAATAAAATAATATTCATAGTAACAGTGATATTTCCATATATCAACATATAATAATTTTTAAGTATGTCAGAATATTTATGTGTATGCATGACTTCTTTATGTGAATTATTTTATGTGGTTCATAGTGCCTCCAAATATAATTTTTATTACTATTTGATAAAAACATATTTATTATACAAAGAAACTCTTAAAGGTTTTGTTTCTTTTTTTAGAAAATGCTTCCATAAGATTAGGTTGTTAGCAAGCCTATGGAGCATTTTCTTTTTTTTTCTTTTTTCTTTTTAAATTTATTTATTATTGTAAATGAGTACATTGTAGCTGTCTTCAGACACATCAGAAGAGGGTGTCAGATTTCATTATGGGCGATTGTGAGCCATCATGTGGTTGCTGGAATTTGAACTCACGACCTTTGGGAGAACAGTTGGTGGTCTTACCCACTAAGCCATCTCATCAGCCCGAAACTATTAAAGTTTTAAACAATATAACCAAGATCACCCAGTTACTAAGAGAATAAAGAGCTAGAAACATTCCTTAGCCAACCACTCAATAGATTCCATGCTTTTTTGTGCATTTTGTGTATTTTTGGTTGATTATTTTTTATATTATTGTTTTTGTTTCAGTATGATTTTTATATTTTTAGGTGATATTTTTGAGAGAGAAAGATCATGAAGTTACATAGATAGTGAGGTGGGGAGATTTTGAAAGAGCTGGGGCAAGAAAATATGATAAAATATATGATATGACTTCTTAAATATTGGGAAGAACATACTGTGATGGGTGAAGCTCACAAAAAAAAGCCCATTTTTTTCTTTATTTTACTAAATATCAGCTGCTAAGTTTATGATTATTAAGGGGGAACCTTGTAGAAAGAAACCTTGGAAAAATGAGTGTCTCTGTGCTGCCAAACTTTACAAAACAATGAGAGGATCAGGCAAGGGTACTACAGCAGATACTGAAGGATTAAATACAACTTCTCTTGAGCACTTACAGTATGAAATATTTCCCTAAGTGGGTTGTGCTATCCCGTGACTAAATCTCACTTTATGATCAGAGAGGTTATAGTTTATGATAGTTCTTGGATTTCATTCAAATGGATTTTAAATGACTTTTTCTCTTGTGACACGTGTTTGTGTGAGGCCAGTACATTAATATCTTACAGCCTTGAAAGAGAATCAATGTGTTCTTAGAGACTACGATTTCTGTGTTGACTTCGAAGTTTGTACTACCCTTTGCATTAACAACTTAAAGACTGTTTATTATCGTACTATTAAAATCATTCATTTTTTTAAAGTTGCTAATTGGGTTTTCCCATTCTGTAATGATGAGCACATAGCCAGGTCAGACACAGGAAGTGAAAATATCACCCATATGCTTAGGTAGCACTCCTTAAGAGTAAATTGATAATTCAGATCTGTTTTTAGAAACCCATTTTGAAATAGTTCCATATATAGCAGTAAATTCATCTTTAATATGAAAGCTTTTAGAGTTAAAATTGACAATTTCTCATAGGCCACTGTAAGATCTGGAGAATATGAATACTGTCTCTTAATTAAGATTCTCAGAGTGACACAGGCAAAGTGGTGATAGTTTATTTTACTTCAAGGAACCAGCATTGTATTTTATTTTATTTTATTTTATTTTATTTTATTTTATTTTGTTTATTTATTTATATTTCAAATGTTATCCCCTTTCCCGGTTCTCCCTCTGCAAACCCCCTATCCCTTCCCCCTTCCCCCACTTCTATGAAGATGTTTCCCACCCACCGACTCACTCCTGCCTCACTGCCCTGGCATTCCTCTACTCTGAGACATCAAGCCTTCACAGGGCCAAGGGTCTCCCCTCCCATTGATGCCAAATAAGGCCCCTTCAGCTCCTTCCGTCCTTCCCCTAACTTCTCCACCGGAGTTTCTTATAATGCACCCTTTCTTGTATGATTATAAGCAAAACTAGAGGAGAAATTATGATAACTATTTCACTACACCAACAATAATTTTATTTAATATATTTTTGCTTAGTTAATGATCATTTCAATCTCCTCATCTCTGAAGGCAGATCAAACACATGATAGGTAATGGTTTAGACACCAGTGAAGGTCCTCTTATATCCTAGCTCTCTGAGTTGGGAAACATTCACTTTCAAGGCTATTACTGCTTCAAATTTGAAAGTCTGGTGCTTCTTTCAAGATCATGAAAGTGCTATAGTTCACTTACTGTACATGACCTCCTCAGTATATTGTAAACTCTGACGGCATAGACAGATCAATTTTTGCAATGTAAAAACTTACAAAACAAACACCCTCCAAATATTCTCACATCTCCTTATACAACTAAATATGATTTTTGTATCACTAGTGCCCCATTATATTTATAATAAACACAATGATATATACGCCGTTGCTTTTGTGTTTTTAATTTAATAAACAAATATTGATTGCTGCTTCTACATTTCTCTGGAGAATTAACTGAAATAACAATAACTAAATTAAATATGTCTATCCTGTTATTTTAGTCAAGTCAAGCATCATTTTTTGAAATTGTTGCAGTGGTTCTGGAACAAGTTAAGTCTCTGCCATTTGCTCAGGGACCTGCCTAAATACTTCCATATCATTGTATTATATTTAGATTTTTTTAAAGATCATGGTTAACCACCCCATCTAAAAGAACAGTGTTGATTGGTTTTAAACAAAATCTAGCTTAGCAGTGTTGCAGGATCAGATCTAGATTTCAGAGGGTGTAGAATAGCCTAGACTTCACATCTGAGAACTCTTGTTCCAATTATAGCTTTGATTTTCTTTTAGTATGTAAACATTGCCCAGGAACTAAACCCTTCTATGCCTCTGTTTCCTTGTGTGATGCCTCAAAACCATCCATATGATTAAGTCAGATGATTCTGTATGAAACATATAATATGCAAGTGTCAGGTGTGATAAAGACCAGTGAACATGTTTTCTGTTATTTCTGGCTTTCAATTAATTATTCTTTTTATTGCTCTTCTTGCAGATGGTCTTAATGGAATCTTTAAACAGTCTGATAGAATGAATTACAATGCATAAATATTCTGCTTTCTTTGCTATGCCCCTTTTTGTATCATTCTATTAAGTGATTGCAAGCGAGTTAACATCTACATTTCACTGATACAGGTTGTGAGTATTGGAGAATAAAGAGACAAAGCTAGATCTTTCCATTTCTAAGTTGGTTCTGTTTTCATCACAGACTTTAAGCCATACAGTTAGAAGACTCTTACACACCTTTGGCTTTACAGACTTCTCAGCTTTTAACTTTTAATTCCGTTGCAAGTGTCACATGCTCACAAATAGTATATGAGGATTCATTTAGTTTCCATTCTTTTTATGCCCTGTACATTTGAATAGCACTTATGATATCTTTAAAATAGTCTTGCAGATGTTATTCTGATGCCAGCCAGAAATTTTCACTAAGTTCTATGAATGTGTGAGCACACATGAGCTTAGACACTTTTCACACCTATAATTTGGCTGATTCTTGCCTTGCCTTGAATAACATGTATGCATAGAGAACTTTAAAAACACAGACACACACAGAGAGAAAAGTTTTAGCTTAAAAAAAAGCAAAAAAAAAAAA
>JADRCD010201687.1:16530-33424 GCA_019843815.1 Montemys delectorum
TCCTTCCTTCCTTCCTTCCTTCCTTCCTTCCTTCCTTCCTTCCTTCCCCTGCCGTTCTCTTCTTGACTATTTCTTTTCTCCATTGTTTTTCTTTTTGAGCCTTGTGCTGGTTAGTTTTTGTCAATTTGCCAAAAACTAGGGTCACCTGGGAAGGGGGAATCTTGGTTTAAAAATTGCCATCAAATTGGCCTGAGATTATTACTTGTAGGACATTTTTTGATTCTTGATTGATAGGGAAGAGCTGAGCCCACTATGGGCAGTGCCATTCCATAGACAGGTGGTCATGGGTTATATAAAAAATTAAAGCTGAACATGCCATGGGGAACAAACCAGTAAGCGACTTTTCTCCATGGTTCTTGCCTGTACTCCTGGTTGAGTTCCTACCCTGACTTGCCTTCAGTGATCTTCTGTGATAGGTATGTGTAAGTCAAATAAACTCTGTCCTCCTCAAGTTGCTTTTGGTCATGGTGTCTTTTACTGCAATTGAAATCAAGCTAGGACAGGAATTGGTACGAGAAAGTAGGATATTACTGTGATTAATCTGACCATGTTGGTCTGGGGGGGGGGGTGATGGTTGTCAGTGTTTGAAACTTGGGGCTAGAAAAGTTGTTGTTAAGTGCTCAGGGTTTAATGGACTGATCTTTGAGTGACTGTAAAGTAGGATCGTTGAAACATATACCTTGGAAAGCTGGCTTGTAAAGTTTCAGAGGGAAGAAAAGATTCCTTATATCAGTGCCATTCCTGTTAAATATTTAAGTCAAGAATCTTTGGAAGTTGGAGCCGTGTTCTGCACAAACCATTGATCTCTGCACTGGGTCCAGTTGTGGTTTTCTGTGATGGTCTCAATATGATGTAGAGAGAGACTTCTTTGATGAGGAGTGAGAGCTATGCTTATCTGTGAGTATAAGAATAAGTTTTCTAGTGCAGCTAGGAATTATGGTGATCTGGTCTAGTAAACTGATAATAGGTTCTTCTTCAAGATGCACAACCCCACTAGCACTGGGTAGTTGGCTAGGTTTCTGGTACCAGACGCAATTTCCCTTCTGATGAGTGGGCCGTAAGTCCAGTTAGACAGCTGTTGGTCAATGCAAAGATATGAGTGCCACTATAGCACCTTTAGTGCTATCTTGCTTTGTTGGTCATTGTTATAGTTCACGGATGGAGAGGGCTACTGATTGTTTACACCCCTTGGCAGTGTATGTAAGACTTTCTGGCACTTATGAAAGCTAGACTTCAGGAAGGAAGCTTTCAGCTTAGATCCAGCAAGAATCTTCCATGTCTTGTGTCCAAATTGTTCAGTGTATTGAGCAATAGGGATTTACTGCCAACCTCGGAGGGGGAATCAAGGGCAGCAACAATAGCCTACATTATTTTGGGAATTAATTGGACTATACTGACCAACAACTCAAAGGAGCATTTCTCATGCCTAATACCATGGTTTTTTACAGCTCTTGTGAGGAACGATGTTAGATTAAGTACCATTACCTATCAATAAACACACACAAACAGATAAAGAGACAGAGACAAAGTATATATTATAATTTTATGTAAATATATCATAATAAAATTCTTTGAGGCTTATCAAAGTCCTCAGCACTATTGGTCTCTAATTTCTCCATCTCCTCCTTCTATATTTACCTCCCCCCCTGCACAAATACAACCTCCTTTCCCATCATCTTGTTCATATAATCTATAACCTGCTATTCCCCTTCCAAGTCTCCCTACACCTGATCCCTTTATGTTTTCCTGGTTTCTGTTATTACTCCATGCTATATAGTCACATCTGAAGATGTAGAGGTTGGAACCATATCTCATCTTCCTTTAGAGTTGAATAGTATTCTATTGTATCACATTTTAATTATTCACTTATCTCTACCATACAACTCCTGACCTAAGGCATTTTTGCCATACAACTCTTGATCTAAGATATTTCTACCATACAACTCATGACCTAAGGCCGGGGGCACAACTTGGAAGAGGAGATGGAAAGATAATAAGAATCAGGGGACTAGGAAATCTGCTGTGAGATTGTTTCTCCTAGAAATGACAGAGTAGCTTCATCTACAATATTTCAACAATATGGCCACCACAAAAAGGCTCAGTCAAGGGTACTATCGATAGACATGGTAATACAGAAGGAGGGAATCTTATAGAGTCTGAACCCTAAGCAAAACACACACACACACACACACACACACACACACACACACTGTGATAATTGTATTTTAGTTTTAAGAGAGTAATAATAATAACAGTTTGAAAGAAACAAATAGAATCTGTGGCCGTTGAACCTCTGCTTACTGAGACAATGGATGCTGGTTACGGGGAATGGAAAAGCCGGCTGTGAATAATATGAGATCAACATCGTTGAGGTGCAAGGTGGGAAGCATCTCCTGGGAGTCGGCACACAGAAGCTGTGGTCCCGAAGGAGCCAAAGCTATATCTCAAGCTAGAAGATGAAATTGGTGATGAGTGATAGTGCTGGTTTCGAAGGTCTTCAGTCTAAAGACCGACTGACCTTTCTTGCTACTGCCAAGTTTCTCTTCCCTTGTAGACCTGCTTTTCTGTTTTTTGCCTAGACCCACGTGGAAGCTACCAGACTCTCTGACTTCCTTTACACAATAATTTCTTTGGGGAATTCAATTTATCATAACATCTTTGCCTCAAAATTTCTTTGCTAGGCCCAAAGAAAAATATGGTTATCATTGTCCCATGTTTTTCTTTTTGTTACCATAGGAACAAAGAACTTTCATATCATTCACACTGAAACCAGAGCATCTTCTGGGGTCTCATTTTTCTTTCTAATACACTCCAGTTAGGCTTTCTTTCATTCAGAGTACTCAGGTGAAGCATCCTTTGTCAAAGTCAACAATGATTTTTATGTTACTAAATCTAGTGGCTAATAATTAGTCTTCTGATTCTATCTGATCATATAACACAACGGATCATATTTTTCTTCAAATGCTTCACATGGCTCTTAAAACATCAGTCTCTATTATCTCTTGCTTTATACCATGGTTGATATTTTGATCTTCTCTCTCTCTCTCTCTCCCTCTCCCTCTTCCTCTCCCTCTCCCTCTCCCTTTCTGTTTCTCTTTCTCTTTCTCTCTGTATGTGTATGATACATGGGTCTCCCAATCTTCCTAACTTCTTATTCAAATGGAAGTGTCCTTTGCTACATCTGTCCATAGTTATGACTCTTCTCCTTGAATAATCATATCTACCCTTATGATATCAAAATGCTACTCTTGATTTATATTTTGAGCTTATATTTCTTATTAAACTCCAGACTTTTATGTATATATTTTATAATATATAATATTAAATAAGTTAACATATTATAATAAAATTTAATATATAATTATATATAGTATTATTATAACATATAATATATATTATATGGTCACCTATTTAATATCATAGTTTAGTATGTAACAAACCTTTGAAACTAGACATGCTCAGGGTGAAACTCACTGGTTCTTCATCTAAAGCCTACTCTCTCTGTGTTGTCTCTCCAAAGTACATGACGATACCATTCCTTTAGTTGCTCAGGTCAAAACCCATGAATTCCTCTTGATTCCACTTTAAGAATTTGCAGATAATCTGACAGCAAATCCTATGAATCTACCTTCCAACCACAACTAGAATTCTAATACACAACTCCCTAGTATTATCTTGTTTCAATGCTTCAAGCCACCATCCTTGGATCATCACAGACTTCCTTACCAGTCTTCCCGCTTCCTGCCCTCTGTTTCACCCATTACCACATAGTACTTGGTATTCCTATCCACATAGCAGTGAGAAAATTTGCTAAGGCCTCAAGCAAAACATCTAATTATTCTGCCAAGAATTTCTAATGTTTTTTTTTCTCTCATTTGAAGGAAATACTGAAGTCTTTTGGTAGATTTAAAGACCACAGTTGACTTGGTCCCTTCTATGTCCTTGAACTCCACCAAGTCCTTGACCCTACCTGTAAAGTTCTCTCCCCTGCCCTGTCCTGTTCTTGTTAGCCTCCTTGTATTTCTTTGTGCACAGTAAACAGTTTTGTTTTGGTCCTCAGTCCTGTTGTTCTCTATTAGAACTCTTTCTGTCAGAGAACTTCACATTTGTTTCTAACTTCCTTTGAGACTCATATCAAATATCACTTTATTAGTCTAGCCTTCCTGACAGTTCTCTGTGCACAAGAACATCCCCTACAGGATCCACTCACCCTGCTGTTCACCCTTCTGCTTTATAGTTCTTTAAAGCCCCCATTTTCTCTGGGATGTGGTATATAGAGTCATCCGCCGACTGTATTTTTCTCTGTATAGTATTCTTAATTATAGCAAGAATCTTTATGCTTCTTTGCATCACTGTATCACCAGGCTCTACAAAATGTCAGGTAGTTCACAGTAGATGCTCAAGAACACCCACTGAATGGTCAGGAGACACTCACTCCCTTCTACTGTTCCTTTTCTATCTGTGACCCAGCCTCACACCTAGTCCCCGTGAATACTCTGGAACAGCTCTACTGGCATCGTTTAGGGAAAACCTTTTCAGGTCATAATCACTGAGTCTCATTTCTGGGAAGCCAATGATTAACATTTGAGGCACCAACAAGTTATGTAACGTCTACCTTCTTGCTCCACTGTCTTCTTCACCTCGATGTCTCTCTATCTAGTCAATTACACCAGAGCTCTGTTTCCCAAATCACTTTTCAACCTTTTACTATGTCTCAAACCACAGCGATCCCAGGAGTGACCCAAAACTCTTTCAGCAAATGCTACCTCCCATGGATTAATAGGCACAGGCTACTCTGGTATCAGTGTAGGTTCTAATGCACAAGAAAAAGGAAAAAAAAAAAAAAAAAAAAAAAAAAAACATGAGCCTAGGAATGATTTGTAGCTGTGGGCATGTATCAAAAAATAAAATGGGAAGTAAGGATGGGCAATAACACTCTGTACCATTACACAGGATTGGCTCCCTTCTTTCTCTCTGCAGGCCAAAGCATCAGACTCCAGAGACATGGGTCCTGTATGTACGTAAGCGACTTAGGTCCTGTATTGTCTCTGGCTATGGCTTGGATGGGTGGAGTGACCTGAGGTGTCACAGGTACTCTCCGATCCTCAGGCCTGAAGCAAGCGTTGTGCTCATGCCAATGGCCTTCTTCCTTTAGTAGCCTGCTTACCATCCATTAGGAAGTACATGGATTCATCTTCAGATTGTGTCTAGAATTTAAGCATTAGCTTTGCTGATGTCTCCACGTTAGAGCCATTGTCTTATGTTGCCCATGTCTCCATTTTGTTTTTCCAAGGCCCATACTGCCTAAACTTGTCTAAGCTCTTCCCCCCCTCCCCACCAGATGTTATGAATCGGGAACTGTAGAGATTTTGATGTATCTTCCCATTAGTGAATCATTGCGTGGCTTTTTCTGGAGAAATGTAGACAGATGTCATCCCAGATAGGGCATTAACAACAGACAAAAGAAATAATTGGATCGTAGTCTGGCATGGTGAGTCAATAGGCTTATTGTGGTTATTTACCGGAACACGGGGGGAGGGGGAGGGGGGGCGGGTACTTACAGAAGCAAAATGACTTAAAGACGGTTGCAATACCAAAAAAGACCACCCCAGCATGGGTGACTGCTCATGGAAGCTAGATCTCAAGAGCTCTCTGCACAACTGAAGTCAGCTCTACTGAAGAGATTATTCTCATCCCAGCAATAATTTTTTACTGCCGTTCTAACCCTGGGAAAGATGCTTAAGAATTTTGTAATGTCCTGAATGCCCTGAGGCTCCTAAGTTTCCCTGGCTTTTGAGCCCTTTTAGTCTGTCTATTTATCTTATAGCTGGATTCCAGGTGCAAGCATGGAACTGAGTTTATGGTTTGTGCATTGAAGCCAGGGCTTGGTGCATGCAAGGCAGCAGTCTACCAGTTGAGGTACATCTTCAGTCCTCTAATATAACTTTTGACTCAAAAAATTAAATTTTACTTCTTAATAAAAATTAAACTCCAAAGGTAAGCATTTTGGTGGTCTTTTCCACCACGAGTATCTCTACAAGTTACAATATACTTATTGACTATTAATTCCCTAATTCAGGGTGAAACTTCCATTTTCCTACATTAAGTTGACAAGAGCAGAAATGAAAAGTGTATTTATGCCTCTGTGCATTCCACTGGGTAGGTAATGAGGCATGGGTTCTCTTTTGCTGCGGGACGAAAGAAATAATCAGAAGGTTGGATGAGGTTGCAAATCTTTCACCTTGGCATTTAGGACCTGCCTAATCTCATTATTGCCACCAGTACATCCAAAAAGGGATGGCAAGATAAGAGAAAGAAGAGAAGAAGTCTCTTCCTTTGGTCATTTTAATTTATAGGCTAACAGATTCATTTCCACAGAAATAAACACAAAAATCTCAGGCAATCTCAGGCAAGCAGCGTGACATCTTCATAACACCGGAATGTGATTTTCATTTCTCTTCCTCTTGTCTCCAATGTGTCATATCCCAGAGATTCTGTCCTCTCCAGGTCAGTGTGTGTCCTTTAAGGATTTGGTCAGTAGGAAGGGGATCTTGGAGGAGCATAGTATGGTTTACATGGTAACATACTGGAGGCCATCATTTTTGCACATGTCAGGTCTGATGTTTGTTTTGTTTATTTTCTTGTTGGCGGGACAATGTGATTAGGCACTAAGGTAGAGCCTGTCTTTCATCTCATGATGACCAGTTAGTCTCTGGAGATTTGATTCTCTTTCTCCCTATATTCTGGACAGAGTCACTGCTCCCATCTCTCTTCTGCCAGGAGACTTCCTGTAGTTCTTCATGTGTTTTTGCTTCTGCATTTGTAATGTCTTCCCTAAATTCCAAGAGAGCACATATGAGACTCAGTACTCCTTAAGCAGGGGGAACGGTTGGCTGCTTTGAAGACAAGTCCTCCAGTTTTGTATTAACGTGTATCCTTAATTTTCAAGTTAATTTTGTACTGGCCGATCTTCTTTTCCAACATTCACAATGTTTACAGCAGTCTGATTTGGGGGTGGTCTTCTTCCACATGGAAGTGAAAGATTGGAGTGTTGTAAAGACAGGATGCTTGGTGTGGGGGGATCCTGGAGAAAAGAAAGAAGAAATGCTAAGCAGTGTGAAGTATGGAGTTTATTAACTGTGTGTCACAACGCATGTCTGAGAACAGAAGTTCTGGGTGTAGCTATCCAAATGCTAACATTTTGCAGCGTATCCCTTCCTCTTCCAATTCTTCCCTCCTTGCCTCCTTCTTTTTTCTTTGTCCCTCCCTTCCTGTTCTCCTGGTCCTGGCAGCATAGCCTTGGCTGTGGATCAGACTTATATAAAACAGATTTTTTAAATCTTTACATAGGAACTCTTCCATTCTTCCCTGGGTGTGCAAACCATCTGCAGCTCTGAAGGTTTTATGCAAGGGGTCAATCTGTCCTTGGTTCTTTTGGAGCACAGCATAGCTTTGGAGTGACATACTAATTCTTGCACATGTTAATTAGCTTTCCTTAGGCAGGCTACTTTGGATCTCTTCACCTCATTCTGTAGACCTGAGAGATAAAGAAAATAATGCTAATTGAGAGGATGCTCATGAATGCTAAAGCAATTGCTATAAAGACTATGTCCTCAGTGGACCCTTGGAAAAATACCTGACTTTATAGATAGAAGATGTATTTGCACCCAGTCCTGGTGTAATTGTGCCATGGAAGCACCTTCCATATTAGAGGTTGGAGACTGACAGATATTGGAAGCTGTAGGCAAGCATGTCTGGAGTTGGGAATATGAGGGTTTGTGGAAGTGGTCTTCAATTAACAAAGTAAGGTATGGGGTTGGGGGACTAGATTTCCAAAGAGTTTCTAGAAACATAGGTCAAGATGTTAGACTAGCAATAAAGGCTCATTAAGGAGCCTCAAAAGTCCTTCTAGTAAAGAGACTGTAATCTTTGGCCTAAGCTGAGGTGTAATATTCCAGTTAGGCCTGTCAAACACCTGGCCAATGGACCTCCTCTCAGAAACAACCCATAGGAAGGCAGGCTTGTCTTAAGTCATACTAAAGAGATGAGTGGAATAATGTGATGAAGCACTGAACTTTTCCTTCCCAGAATTCCCCACCTCTAGCTCAGCAGCTTAGAAGCACGACCCTGGCACTCTGTAAGTTCACTGCTGTCCTGGGTTGCTCTCAGAAGAGAATAACCTTTCCTTTTGTCCCATCTTGCCCTATTCTAACCACGCCTTCCTGATGCTTTGTGCTTTACTCTTTCTGTAATGTCACAATCCCCGCATGTCGCTGCCTACCACCTGGCTGGCTCCACAGCAGCTTAACTAAGTGCTATAGCTTTTTACCTCTTCTCCACTACACTCCTCCGGGCAGCTGCTGTCACTTAGAGCTTGCCTGATCTGAGGTTTTTCTTCCAATTTCTAGTAAAATTGGACTCAAGCTTTCATCTGTGTGTTCTTGAATTCCTTCATTAATGTGAGGCTAAGAGCTCCAAGAGGAGCCCCCATTCCCCTAGTATCTTCTCATGGCCACAAAGTACCCACAAACTTCCCAGGAACAAAGGAAGGTCGAAGTTTTCTCAGCCATTTCTCTCTCTTTCCCTTTTCCTCCTGTGTCCTAGGCTGACCTTAAAATTGTGATGTAGCTGAGGATGATCCTGACATCCCGATCTTCCTGTCTCCACTCTCCCTCTCCTGAGATGATAGACAAGCACCACCAGGCCTTGTTTACGTGGCACTGACAATCAAACATAGGGCTCTGTAGAAGTTAGCTAATCACTCTACCAACCGAGTTTTACATCCCCAGTTCTTTTCTTTCCCCTTTAAATGCAGTCAACTGAGTGTCCTTTGCTGGTTTCAGCAAAAGATCTTTCTGGCCATTCCATTACTACAGAGTCCATCCAGGTAAAATACTGGGGACCTCTACCATGTTCAGAGAGGGCAAAGCAGTGAGCAGTGGAATATCGGTACCTCAGCCCGGAGTCATGCTCCCATTATGTGCTCTTTACTATCCACCATAATTGCTGTCAGCTGAGACAGGAGAGAAAAATGAAGGTGCAGGTGCACAGAGAGAGAAGCTCCTCATTCTAGAGTCTGGTCTAGCCTCTTACCAGCTGAGAATCAAGAATATAGACACAATTAATAACATGTGCTGTGAATGTTATGGTAGCAATGTTCCTTCTACACAGCTACATTTTAAATAAGAATGCTGAAATATCTGTGAGTGAGCTAAAGGCTTACACATAGATAGCCTTTCGTAGATAGAAATCTGAAAATCTCTAGGAATCTCATAAGAAACTCCATTTTCCGATAAATGTAGTAAAAGTCATACACTAACTTCCTTGCATAACCTTTGTGAACCATGATTGAGACCTAAATAAAAAGCCATGTCTGCCACAGAGAACATAGTCAAGAGAGACAACCAGGGGCCCTTCTCCCAGGAAAGGATTACAACTGAATATCCATGTTTTCACCTTCGTCTTATGGCTTTCAATAAATTCAAAATTGTAAGATAGTTACTGACACAAGCATGGTAGAGATGACATTAACTCCCCCACTGAAATTTTTACCACCCTCTAATTAACCAAACTGTAAAAAGAAAAAAAAAAACGTCTATTTTTCTTTTATCAAATTCTGGTTTCCTCTTTTCTTTTGGATCACAGAGAAACTAAAGTGGTAGGTTCATGGACTTGGGTATTGAGAAATGCCCCTGGGTATTAGTAAAAGTAGGGAGAGAGAGCTGGCTAGCTGACTGTGGTCCCTCTGATAAAAGGTCCAAGGGCCAGAAAACCAAAACACCCATGATTCGTCCTTGCACATTCTAGAGTTTGTGATGTATACATATATGTATGTGAAATGCCTAGCGTTTATAGAAAATACCTATTTGTATGTTCCTGTTAAATTGATGGGGGGAGGACCCTCTTTGTGTGTTTAGTGCTTTTAATAAAACAGTTTTTGAAAACTGACTCAGTAGGAAGTTTGAAGGCAACGTTACTAGAGTCTGAGATAAAGCAAGTGAGCAACAAGCTGTAAGTTTTGGCAGCCACTGAGAGGATGAAGGAAGGAAGCAAGCTGGACTTTTTGGACATGTGAAGCAGTTACAAGGTACGCATTCTAAATTGCAGGATGCATCAGAGAAAGCATGGCCAAGTTCTGATCAACAGCCAAAAGAAAGAAAAGAAGATTTTTGGTTTTGGTTTTGGTTTTGGTTTTGGTTTTGGTTTTTTTTAAAAAAAAAAAAGAAGAAGAAGAAGAAAGAAAGAAAACATTTCAATTCTCTGAATTGCTCAGAACCGCGTGATAGCGACCCCATAAGTGTCTGTACTGAGCCTAGGGTTCACTGAGGGGAGAATTATTTTGCTGGTGTCTTTAACAAGACCTTAGATGAATCAGCTTTCCTGGGAGGGTGTTTTGTACCCAGGTAGTTGGCCAGCCAGCTGGGAGGAGACAATAGTAGAGAATGTTCTAATCTTCGGAGAAGGTCAGAATGTCATGTCTCCAAGCAAGGTCAGAGGTCTCAAAGCTTCGGGGGCCTCCAAGCCTATTATGACATATGTACCCATATTTTGTTGTATTCTTGTGCATGTATGTGTGTCTATAACGTACAGATTAACATAGAAGCCACTATTACGGTAAATTCTGTTTGACAATGTAAAAAGCACAGCTTTCACATCATGGTGGATAAGAGATCACTTATTTTGGAGCCGAATATGAGTGACCATAGCACAGGAACAGAGTTAAGTTACATCCACACCCATGTTCAACATGTTAACAATTTTAAGAAATCCTAGTAGCAAAACAAAGAGAGTCATAAATGAAGACCTTTTTTCCCCCCCAGATATGTTGGTAAGTACACCAGGAAGGTATGTGCCATAGCAAGGTGGAGGGAAGCTCAACTATAGGCTGCAGATGTTATGTGATGGCACCTTTAGCTTTGGGGTCAGTAGGAGGCAGGGGCTCTGTGCACACATTCCAAAGGATTTACCAATAGTCACAAAGACGTTCACATACACAGAAATGGTGTATAAATGACTATTTAGAGGAGGCCAAGATCATGCAAGATAATTTTTCATTATGCTCTGAATCTGTGACAGTCCAACCTTTCCACAATGACTGACGGCCTCCTAATCAGTTAATTAGTCTTTGTGGAATGTTCAGTGTCTGTCCAGGGACTTCCATTCAAATAACCATGTTGTTATTAATCTCAACTTTTTGCTCCCTTGTCCTACAAGACAAATTCTCATACAAGCTTGATACCTACTCTTTAGTGATCAGAAACCACTTAAGAAAAAAATTTTGAATTGGTACACATTTTCATTTGATATCAGAAAATTAAAATACCTTCGAATAAAATGTTGGAACGGTAAAATAATGAATCACCTCTTTTCCAATTATCACTCTTAAGACACTTTCTCTTCAATGTTTAAAGAGTCTCTTGGTTAAAGTATGTTTAATTAATAAGCCAATTCCGCCATCAGATTGATACTATTGGCTATTATGTCTTGTCCTGGTAAATTTTAAGTTCCTTCAGGCAGGAGCCAAGTCTCATTCAACTTCCTATTTCTGAATTTTCTCTTTCCCCCCAAGGCCTATCTCAATGACTTGTACCTAGTGAGTATTCGATAAATGTTCCTGAATCATATTTTGCATGAAAATTGCAGAATCCCTGGGAATAAAGAGTCAAGTGTCAAATGAAAAATGAGTTTTAAATTGAAGACATAGTAATAAAGTCTCTCCAATGTTCCCAGGAGACCAGCTTCATTTGGAAGACGCACTTGGCATTGGGGTTTCCATTTTTTCCAAGATAAGTGTGTTCCAGTTTATTGGGTCCATTCACTGCACCAGCAGATTCCTGTCATTCAAATCAAGGCAGCCTACAGAAATGGACTTAGGCAACGGAAACATGCAAAAGAGATTTTGATTAACAAATGTCCCCACTCAGTCTCCCTAAGGACATGGCAGAATTGCTTTCTCATGATAAAAGAGGATTAACTCAATGAACAACTTCAGCTAACCTCTGAGAATCCAGATTATTCAGGGCTACTCTTTTCCAAACTAAAACTGGGAGGTACTAATTCCACTGGAGTTTTTCACCCAGCCTCATTCAGTCTGCAAAGTGAATGAGTTATGAAGTGGGTGTGTGAGGTGGACATTTTCACCTTCGTCTGAAGTTTTGAATTTTATTTAGTTATTATTTGCTTTTTTCCCCTGTTTTTAAAATCTTGATGTGTGTGTGTGTGTGTGTGTGTGTGTGTGTGTGTGAAGTATATATGTGTGTGTATTGTTGTGTGTGTATCTGTATGTTTATGTGCAGATGCACCAATACATGGTGAAAGGGTCAAAAGACAACCTCCCCATGTGGAGGTCAGAGGTCAACTCAATGTGTTGGTCCTTGTGATCTACCTTAGTTTAGACAACGTTTTTTTTTTCTATTGTTCATAATTGGAAGAAAATGGATTCAGAGAGTCCAAGTACTGACTGAAAACCAAGTCTGCCAGCCCTGACAGGAATTTGCAAATCTTCTTGCTCTTATTTGTATCTTCAACCCTGAGATTCAGACAGATAAATGGCTTGTTAAAAATATATCCAATTAATGAGAGCCAGGGACTCAAACAAGATTTGTTAACTGCAGACCCCATTCTCCTATGCCCCACAAACCTTTTACTGGCACACTCCGTGTTCACTCTCAAGTGTGGGTACAGGTGGGGCTGAAGAAGCTGTAGGGTATCAGGGTTTGCTAAGAACACTCCAAATCAGAGAGCAAAGATGAATATAAGCTTAGGCCATTAGGGGACTGGTAAGAGGCAGGCACCTACTGAGAATCAACCGTATATCAAGCTGAGTTCTAGGAACTTAAGGGAATAAACTGTATGGTAGATTTAATCAACAAAATAATAAATAATTTTTGCTTTTGAAACTAAGTGTTTCTGGCCCTAAAATCTATGGAAGACTGATATTACTCTTGAGTCCCATGCATTCACAGATCTTACCCTAGGTCAGGGATTCTTAAATTTTTTTCCTCTTAGACATATTTACACAACTGTGTGCATACAACTACATCAAATAGATATATACCAGTCGAATACTTACTGATAATGAATCCTAAAGTCATTTATTTTAAAACAGTTCTTTGGGGTTTGAGAGTTTACTCAATGTTAGAGTGCTTGCCTCTCAGCTAGCACAGGGCCTGGCACTCAACTCCAGCCCCACAAATGCAAACATGTAAACACAAACAATTTATATATTACATACATAAAATAATTTAAACATTAACAATATGATCTGTTCATGTTTACATAAAAGATTAAATCTTGACTGAATATTTGATACTACAGGATATTTTTGGAGTTGACTAATATTTTTGTTTCATGCTTGTCAGTTATGAGAAGCGGTGTACTAAATATGTATGTGTGTGTGTGTGTGTGTGTGTGTATGTGTGTGTATGTGTAATAAGATATAGATAAAATTTTCTCCCACAAAGATAAAAAGAAAGTTGAATCACCATTGTTAATGGACACCCAATAGGATCTCACACCAGACCGACTAGGGTTAAGAAACAAAACATAGCACCTCCCTCCATGTACACACAACACAAGATGGATGCACAAATTCACACAGGATGACATATGCTACACATCACATACAAGGAGACAAAGGATATCAAGGTTTTTAACATAGGAGGAGAAAATATGAGAACCATTTCACTGCCCTTGAATTTCCAGGCTCAGTTTGCAAACTTAGGGAGGAAAAAAAAAACAAACAAAAAACAAACTTTTGTTCCTGCATATAAAACAAGTGCCAGACTACTCACTAAATGACTAATGGTAAGAGCTGGGGGGCATTCCTTGGGAGCCATCCACCAAGACCTACTGCTTGTACTTGGTGCCAGTGGGATTTATAGAGAGGAGGATGGCTTGTTGGGCTTCAATCAGATGTATGTGTGTGATCTGGCTTTCCTTACAGAGAGCTACATTCTTGCAAAATGAATATGGTTGCTGGTCTCCTCATGGCTCCCAAGTCAACACCTGTGGAACCTTTCCTACCTCTCCCTGGAAGGGCAATTTGTTTACTCTCAGAGGCCAAATGCAATTGTGTATCCCCTATAACTCTTGTAGTCCTGGTGAATTGTAATTGGTCTATTTTCTGATGTTTTGTCTTGATCATTTCCAAATGCCTTCAAATCGTTTTGCAAGAGAACTAATGGAGTTCATTGAAGGTTACTAATGGGATGCCCAGAAAGGAGAGAAATGACATGTCTGGATGCCGAGTTTATTAGCAAAGAACAGAAGGGCTGAAAACCGAAGTGCAAATGCTGTGAGGCTCATGGGTAATAGGGTGAGGAGAGGTCATGGGAAACAGCATCTCTTGTGCACACAACACTGGTAACCCAAGAGATGATGTTCAGTATCAGCCTTCAGGAGGCAAATGGCTGCAGCTGACACCTTTGCAAGGCAAATGCTAAAGTCTGAGCAGCCTACTTTCATCAGGAGCAACTACTTAAGCTAGATAAGCACCATGCTGATATTTACCAACATTTGTGCAGAATAAGGCCTGCTTTCCCAACCTACCACGCTGGGGAAGAAACCTAAGGCATGGGGCATGCTGGGTAATGACTGTACCTCTATGATCTAATGGTTTGCTAAAATAAAACTGTTGCATTGTAACAAGACAGAAAAAAAGACCACCCCTCCCCCCCTTTAATTCTTCTCCCATTCTTCTTCTAGGTATAGATAATACATGGAAAATGTTTTAACAATCGACTTTTAGGAATAGGGGTAGGCGAGAAGCCCTGCCTTGGAGTGTGGATGGATCCTCAATATATCTCTATCACTGCTGAGGTCATGTTATCAACTAGAAGTCACTGAACACAGAGTTGGGGAGTCATACTTATCTGGGAATGGCAGTGTTCTGGGTGTCACACCACAGAATCTACAAGGGACACTGGACTCTGGACCACACAGTAGAACGGTCCCATAGTATCCCATAGGGTTGAGTCCTGGCTTGGCAAAGCATTGCATTCAACCAAGACAGATGAGTTACTATGATATCATCACAGTGAGAACTGAATTTTTTATGTGTTTCCTGTCCAAGTAGACCATAGCAGCATGATTGACTCTAAAAATAAGAGATACCACTTACAGCTGATTCCTCATCGCCTATATTTACACATGGCTCTGTGCTTTCCCGGCAAATCGTAGAATTAAATATTTTGCAGAGCCTCTTTTGGTAAATGATTGTAACTCCTTAGTGTAATTTGTATCCCCAGGGGCACTCTGGGATGGCCACAATGTAACATAGCAGGGGATTCCCTTTGGAAATATTTTCATCAAACAATTTTTGTTGAGGCTCTTAAAATAATTTCATCTCTTTTCCTCTGGATAGCCTGCCCGTGGAGTTCAGATTGCTATATCAGAGTTGGGGCGAGAAGACAAACTAGGGCAAATAAAAAGAAATGATTTCCAGGACTCAGTGAAATGGCTCAGTGGGTAAAGATGGCGACCACTTAAGGATGCAGTCCAGAGGACCGGAATTCAATCTCCAGACTCCAAATGGACTCCATCAAGTTTTTCTCTGACCTCTGTATACTGAGTGGCAGCATGCATATCCATGGGTACATCATAAACACACACATAGGCACACACACACACACACGTACCTGTGTGTGTGTGAGTGTGTATGTGTGTGAGTGTGAGTGTGCATACACAGCTAATTACATTTTTAAAAAGAAGTGATTTTTAAATGAAAGCTGAGATCCGTTTGGAACAGGATACTTAGGGACGCTGAGACACTTCCTGTGATTGCTAGGCACATGGTTTTTCTTGTCTTTGTTGCCTTTTCCTTCAACGAAGAGCCAGTCATCCTGGGAGCTCTTCCTAGGAAGTAGACACACAACCCATCACTCTGTGCTGTCAATGGAAGACTTCACACCATGTCCATCCCAAAGTTCCATGCGTTCTTCCATCTTGTCCTCTCTTCCTCTTCTTCCATAGATTTCACCTTAGGAACCAGAGGAGTTTCAGTTTTCTCTCTGTGCAAGCGAGTCATGATGTCTGCAGCTATTTAAAATGGATGCCTGGCTCTCCCCACAATCCTACCAGCAGAGAACTTAGCTTCTCTCACAGTTTTGGCTTGTTAGCACTCTGAGACAAGCGTTTTCTCTGGCTTCTTGGCTAAGAGCCCACAAGGGATAGAGCAAGACAAAGAATGCTAGCAGCCCGCCAGTGTATATCCACTTGAGAGAAAGGACATGGTTCAGGCAGAAGCAGAGGATCTGTGGCTAGGACAGCAAGGTGCTGGCGACACTTTGTAAGGAGCTCGGTGTCTTTGAACAATGAAGACGTCCTTATGCTCTTTGCTTCTTGATTACATTTGAAGCAGTGAATTCATAATCCAGGATTTCCTATAAACACTTGTGGAAGTATTGAAATGCAATGAGCCCTTTCCCCACCAGTTACAGACTATACTTTTTGTTTTATTGAAGCCCAGAGAAAGAATTACAATCTTTCCTTCCAAGAGCATTCAAGGTGAGGCTCTTGGTTCTTTTTCTTTCCCAGGACAGCTCTTAACAAGTACAGCTCTTGCAGCTAGGGAGAAGGTTTGGTGAGAAAGGGCGTTTTCTGCCCAAGCACGAGCAGACCTGAGTTCGGATCTCCAGAACCCACAGTCACAAATGAAAACTAGCCAAACACAGCCACAAATACACCTATAACCCTGGCATTGTCCGTGGACCGAGGCAGGGGAGTCTCTGGTGCTCAATGGCTGCCAGTCAGCAGTGCTCCAGGTTCAGACAGACACCCTGTATCTAAGGAATAGAAAGTCATAAAGCAAGACCCTTGACATCCTCCTCCAGCTTTTGAGTACACATAGTTATGTACACACATATACACACACACACACACACACACACACACA
>JADRCD010201688.1:0-12806 GCA_019843815.1 Montemys delectorum
GTTTGTTAGTTAGTTCATTTTTGTTTTTTGAGACAATTTTATTGTGTAACCTAGGCTGGCTTCCAATCTGTAGTAGTCTTCCTGCTTTGGTCTCCTCCCTGTCTCCCGGGATTACAGGTGCCAGCCACCATGCCTTGCCTGGTGGCGTCTTTTATAGTAAAGACACAAGCTGTGTGAGAAACAAGGTTGCTTTGGTACTGGCAAGATAACTATGTGGGTAAAAGCACTAGCCATCAAGCTTGAGAACCTGAGTTAAGTGACTGGAATCCATGTGGTTGAAACAAAGATCTGACTTCAAAAAACTGTTCTGTGACCCCCACCACCACATGTGTTGCATGTACAAAATGAAATGAAATGTAATAAATAATAAGAGTATTCTTATTCATTTAAGAGATATGAAAAGTGTTCTTTTTGTTTATTTTCAAGACAAGGTTTCTCTGTGTAGCCCTGGCTGTCCTAGAACTTGGTCTGTAGTCTAGGCTGGCCTTGAACTCACAGAAATCCACCTGCCTCTGCCTCCCAGTGCTTGGGTTAAAGGTATTTAACACCAACTGCCAGACTGAGGTGTATCTTAAAAGGAACAATCAGTTTGAAAATGGCCCAGACTCTGGAACTCATGTGGTATAATGAATATGTCTGTCACTAAGCTAATGGCATGTAACAAGACACATGGCTGTTGCTAGGTATAACGCACATGCTTATAATCTCAGACATTTGGTGTCTGAAGTAGAAGGATCCCAAGTTCAAAGCCAGCCTAGGCCACATTGTCTTAGAAATTTAAAGAATGGGCCGTGGCAGATAATTGGTGGAGAATTTGCTATGCATGTGGGAAAATCAGTTTTGAGAGATATGTCTCTCACAAGATATTATTGCTTCTCCCAAGAATATGGTGTTTTAGAAACTCTGTGACATGTGGTAATGTAATTACCCTCCAGGTTGATGGACTGCATACTAGTCACTGTTCTATTGCTGTGAAGAGACACAATGACCAAGGCAGCTCTTATAAAAGAAAACCTTTAAGATAAGCTTGCTTACAGTTTCAAAGGTTTAGTCCATTATCATCACGTCAGGGAGCAGGGCAGCACACAGGCACACTGAAGCAATAACTGAGAGTTACATCCTGATCTGTAGGCCAAGGAAGAGACTCAGGGCCTGACGTGAGCTTCTGAAATCTTAAAAGCCCACCACCCTCAGTGATACACTTCCTCCAACAAAGCCACACCTACTACAAGGCCACACCTCCTAATCCTTCTAATTCTTTCAAAAGAGTTCCACTCCCTGGTGACCAAATATTCAAATAAATGAGCCTATGGAGGGGCAGTCTTACTCAAACTACCACAGGATATGTGAATCACACATGAGAATCCTGCTGTCTTTTCAACTATAGAATTAAAATTAGTTACAAATGAGCCAGGATTCTTGCTGTGCTAAGCACAATCAAGACCCAATTGATACCCAGTACCACCCCCTAAAACTGCAAAACCAAAAAAATTGCTCCTCCACCAATATTTTTATTTTGGAAAATGTAATTTTAGTAAAAGGTCTATTTATGTTGAAACAATGGATTGTTAGCTAAATGAATTAGTAAACAAATACTCTAAAGTGTTCTGTTACAATTTCTAATGTAACAAATCTGGTTCTGAATGATTTTTTTTTAAAGTATGCTTTGTTTTTCTCAATAAAACTTAAGAGTATAAAGGTATTCCATGGAAAAATGCTTCAGAACCGTTGCTCAGAGCTTTAAGCATAGTGTTTTATCAATGTTTTGTTTAAACACTGATTTAGGTCCTTTGACTTTATGGTGATAAATCTGAATTGTGCACATGTAGGATACAAAGGGGACACATTGTAATTTGTTCCTGAATTGCTCATCTTGTAAAGAGAACCTGGAGCTCCAACCTATGAAGAGAACTTCTCCACTGACCTCTAGAATTCACAGCCTTTTGGCTCTGAGAATAGGACTTCTCACGTGTCAGGTAAAAAAAAAACTAAACAAATAAAGAAGTAAATCATATTCTTCAATTGGAGTGAACTAAGAGAGGCTGGGAAAGGTAGCAGAATTAAGTCATAGGAGAAGAAAAGACAGAAGCAGACCTCCAGCCACCCAGCCCTCCCTGCTCCCCAGGCTTCGCACTGTTTGCCTTTGATGTTCAGTACTAACAGGTGAATGTAGTCAGAGGGAATGATACAATGATGAGGAGTAAAGATAGTAACTAGCCATCGAGTACTTCCTGTCTCCAGAGCAGTTGTCTTATATTCTGACCAGTCTGCCCTTAGCGAGTGTTCACAATAATGAGTTGTTTGCCTTATTAAAACCTAGTTTGGGGGTAGTAACTGTATACATGGGTAGAATGAAGTAGCGGTGTTGGAGAGGTGGCTCAGGAGTAAAGAGCAATCCTCCCACAGAACCCGGGTTCGATTCCCAGCATCCCCATGGAGATTCAGAACCGCCTATAATTTCAGTCCCAGGGGATCTGACTGTTCCTCTGGCCTTTGTGGTCATCAGACATATATGGAGGGAAAACACACATATATCCGTAGGTTGAATAAGTGAATAATTTTATGAGTTCAAATCCTGACCTTCCACATGGTAGCTATGTGACTTGTTTAAGGAACATAGCCTTTCTCAGTTGGTTTCCTTCATAAGGAACTCCACTTGCTTCTGTCGTGGGCAGCAACTACATTCAACAAAAATGCTACAAAAGGGTGTGTATTCGCTAGATTGTCAAATTAGCCTTTTCTTCTGTTGTACACTTCTTCCTTTGGAAACACAATCCTCTGAACTGTAATCTGAGGGCATGACTTGCTGTGTTTTGGGTGTTTTGTTTTGTTTTGTCTTAAGACAGTTTCTCTGTGTAGCCCTGGCTGTCCTAGAATAAATTCACTGTGTAGACCAGGCAGCCCAGAACTCAAGTGATCCACCTGCCTCTTCCTCCCAAGTGCTGGGATTAAAGGCATATCCTGGCACTGCCTGGCACTTCCATGTTTTTAATAGAAGACAAAAACCTTTGTCTCCTCTACCTAAAGGCTGTTGAACATTAGGATTCGCTGCGTGTGAGATAGCACGCTAAGTCTCTGGTATGCAGGTCACAGATCACAAAGCTATGGCCCACAAACACAAACTCTGTTTTTAAAGGTTCAAATTAAGTACAGACCCTTCTTGGCTACTAGCTTTTTCATCCCATCCTTCCAATGGTTATGTGCACTGGTTGCTTAGACTCCCTGATCCTCCCCCTCCCCCCCCCCCCCCCCCCCCCCCCCCCTGCCTTGGCTACTGGTTTGTTTGTTTGTTGTTTTTTCCTCAGTAGCCTTTGTTGGCTGCTTAGGTACCAGAAGTTTAAATGGCAGTATGTCACCAGCCTTCTCAGTGGATCCCACCCCATCTCAAATAACTGCTTCCTGTTTGCCTGTGCTGTGTCTCCCACCCCACTGTCTGATCTGTACCTACCACAGACTCAAGCCCATAATGATCTTGCAGCAAATATTTGCAGACTTCCTGACCATCCCTGGACGCGTATCCACATTTACTGTCCCTGATATGTTCCGGTCAACCTTGCATCATTCTAGTCTTTGCGTTACAGACATTTCACTCAGAAAAACAAGGCAAGCTTTGCAAGAGCTGCCCTTCTTGTCCCAAGCTTCCCCGATAAGCAGCAGAACACAAACACAAACCGTCACACATTAGACTTCTAGGCTCTCTTGCTACAATGAACTTCGTCCTGGTTACACGGGAACTACCTCGTGGCTGTATTGTTCAGGATGTCTGGCCTTTCTAATGTGTCAGAGGTGCCAATTTATCTAAAGCTTGCATATGTAGAGTGGCCAGGCGAAGGAGCAATGTACACACAAGCATGCATTTATCATAGATGAGGGTTAATAGTATACTACCCACTCTTAATAGCAATCTATGTACATGTATGAATCCACATAATAACTATATTAATTCACATATTAACTTTTATATTATCTCTTAGTGAAATGATGAAGAGCATTTGAAGCATGGGGTTCAATATGATTTATCTCCTTTGGCCCCTTATTTCTAAATGGTTTTCCTTCTCCATTTTAGCTTCAGCGAAAATCTTTCAATCTAGTTTCTCAAACCATTATCCTTAGGACCTTGCCATTCCTGATGCTGAGCTTTGCCAAGAGAGTAAGAAAGCGAATGACATAATGCTGCAAAGACTGAAGGACTGTCAGCTTAAAAAGAAAGATTTAGATAAAGAGGTACAGCATTCTTTTTTCTAAAACCTGATTCAGTTTACTTGGAAGAGCTAGCTAAAACATCACAGAATGGTTGCTCCTAATGTTCTGGATTGATTTAAAAAGTGCTTGGGGGCCGGGCAGTGGTGGCTCACGCCTTTAGTCCCAGCACTTGGGAGGCAAAGGCAGGTGGATTTTTGAGTTTGAAGCCAGCCTGGTCTACAGTGTGAGTTCCAGGACAGCCAGGGCTATTCAGAAAACCCTGTCTCAAAAAACCAAAACCAAACCAAACCAAAAAGTGCTTGGGGACCAAACTAGCTTAATTATGCCTTTTAGAAGTAGATACAATATCTAGCATTTGACGTATTTACAACTTAAATCACTATTGGAAAGTTTTATTCACAGGGGTTGATGAGATGGCTCAGTAGCTAGGGATGGGAGCCACCATACCCGGAGTTTCAGAAGTTGGCTCTTGCTCTCCGCCATGAACTCCGGGGACTGAATGGGACTCAGCATTCAGCTAACTAAGATGTCTTACACCAAAAGGCAGCCAGGGAAAGCAGCCAGGGAAAGGCACAGTGGAGCCACATCAGAAAGGAACAGGTTCTGTGTGTCCTGGAGGAGTCACAAAATCTGGGCATCATTTCCCCTGCACTAAATAGTGATCACAAGGTGAAGGGCCATCTCTCTGCCAGTTCAGTAAAACCACTTGTCCACAGAAGTTTTACTGAGGGAGTCATGTACCAAAGTCCCACCCACCAGGGAAAGCAGGGAAGTGTTCAGTCTAAATAACATGCTAAATAACAGTGAGTCATTCATGGGAGGGACCTTAGACACTTCAGACAATACAAGGTTCTAGGTAACTTGCCAACCTGTCCTGCTAAGCATAGCAGTCTTGGGCCCATTGTAGGAACTCTTTGTCATGAAAGGGGTAAAGCCATGACATCGTTTAAAGATTGGACTTTACGTAGTTGGATGATTTTATTTCTTCTCCTCTAAAATATAAAAATGCTTTTTTCCCCCTAGTTATTGAAACATAAAAACAGAATTGCAACTCTTAAAGAGTTAATTGCTAATGAAAAGGCACTTCAAGACCACGCCATTGAGGTGAGTGTAATGTGCTGTACTCTACCTGGCTTCAACATGCAAATACACCGAAGATATTCATGTTCTCTTGGCAATTTTGCTAATGTCCTGCTAGCTCTAAGTTCTGGGTTGTTTGTTTGTTTGTTTGTTTGTTTTTGTTTTCATTTTGTTGTTTTTAGCTTTTTGAGAGAAGGCCTATCTGTGTAGCATTGACTGTTCCAGAACTCACAGAGATCTGCCTGCCTTTGCCTCCCAAGTGATGGGATTAAAGGCGTGGGCCGTATTTCTGTGACTCCAACCTCATATCACTTTTATATATATGAGTGTTTTGCCTGTGTGCGTGTGTGGGTACTATGTATATGCAAGAGGCCAAAAGAAGGCCTCAGATCCCATGAAGTTGGAATTACAGATGTTGGTATGGCCACCATGTGATGCTGGGAACCAAACCTGGGTCCTCTGAAAGATCTGCAAATGCTCGTAACTGCTGAGCCATCTCTCCAGCTCTCTGATGCTCAAGTTAAAATGAGACTGTGAAATGCTAGGAGTGTGTAAGGACTGAAATGTATACAAACATATTTAATCTCAGATCACAGATTTTGATGCAGAAGAGGTCAAGAATGCCAGAGATGCACCTGTGTTGTTGGCAGTCAAACTGGAAAAATACCACAGTCTGAATGAGGAGCTTGATTTCTTGGTAAGACAAACCAATGCCTTACGGTCCTTTTTATACCCCATGTCATCCACTAAACTTGAAGAAGTTATCAGCCTTCAAAATGTTATTAAAGAATCATTAAAATATTCACACTGGCACTGTGGCAGTGTTGCCAACAAAAATTTGAAAGTATTTTCATGTACATATCTGGCTGGAGAAATGGCTCAGTGCTTAAGCTACAATTCTAGAGGACCCAGGTTCAATTCCCAACACCTACAAGGTAGCTCACGACTCTCTGGAAATCCAGTGCCCTCCTCTTTCCTCTCCGGATATGCAACGAGTATACAGACATATATATGCAGGTAAAATATCCATACACATAAAATAAAAATTAATTTAAAAAATGCTTATAAAATATAAATATTGCTCAACATAATTTGTTTTTAGGCTAATAAAATTTATGCCTTGCAAAACACAGAAGCCAAAAGATAAACATGCTTTTATTTTCCCCATTTCTAGGGATCAAACCCAAGGCTTCCCTCCTGCCAGACCAGCATTCTACCTATTCCTAGCTGTAACCCTCCTTATTTAAGTTTTATCTTTAAAAATGTTCGTGATTTGTGTGTATGTACATCCATGCTCTCAGAGGCCGGAAGAAGAGAGCTGGTGTTAGATAGTTGAGTCTGAGCTGCCTGATGCTGGTGCTGGGCTGGGAACCAAACTCGAGTCCTCTGGAAGAGCAACATCTCTCCAGCACGCATTTGTTTTTTGAGATAGGCTCTTACTGTCTAGTTCAAGCCAGCCTTCCTCCCACCATGTCCCACCTCAGCTTCTGAAGCTCTGGACTTAACACGTCTTCATCACACACAGCTCTCTGAGATTTGCACTACTTTTCACTGTGGATGAAGCACCTGAGGTTTTGTGTATGCTACTTAACTAGCTGCATTTAGTCACAGTGGTTGCAAGTAACTCTTAGTTTACCTAGGTGGTCCAAAGAGAATGCAGAAAAATGGAAGAAAATAAAAACATGATTTTGGTGTTTAGACAGTGACAGAAAACAATTAAAAACTGAGTTGGCACAGCGTAATAATCCTTTTTTCATAGTATATTTTGATATACATAGACAATGTGTGTTACTCAAATCAGTCAATCTCTTTCTTCTTACCATTACTTTGTGTTTGGAGTTTTGGCTGCTTCCCCACTCATTATTTATAGGCTATGTTGCATGCTACTGTGGCCACTGGATCTATCACCACTCTCCATGTTTTGATACCTGCTTTCCAGCCCCTGCTATCCCGACTTCTCCTCATCCTGAGCCTCTAGACATTCACGACTGGACATTCACTTCAACTGTTTAAAGGCATCTATCTGTGACACAGAAGATGAAGTATCTGTCTTCCGAAGTCTCACGTGTTTCATTTGCTTTAATATTTGCTTTTTCTTGCTCCATTCATTTAGCTGCATAAATATGCGTAACTGCTACACAATATCCAAAGATTGTTCTTAAAAGATCTATGGAGATGGAAATGTGAGCGACTCTAATTTTATCACAGTAGATTTTGCATATATTAGATTATTACATTGTGCCACAAATACAATGAAAACAATACTAGAAACCTCCATGGTCTCACTGTAATGAAAAAGACCGGTAGATAATGTTTCTGACACAACACAAAAGTCTATCCTTTCTTTCTTTTTTTTTTTTTAAAAAAAAAAAGATTTATTTTATTTATTTTATGGGCATGAATACACTGTAGCTGTACAGATGGCTGTGAGCTATCATATGTGTGGCTGCTGGGAATTGAACTCAGGACCTCTACCCAGCTCTGACCCTGCTCGCTCCAGCCCCTCTCGCTCCGGCATAATTCACTGTAGCTGCCTTCAGACGCACCAGAAGAGGGTGTCAGATCTCTTTACGGGTGGTTGTGAGCCACCATGTGGTTGCTGGGATCCGAAGTCAGGACCTTCAGAAGAGCAGTCAGTGCTCTTAGCCGCTGAGCCATCTCACCAGCCCCTATCCTTTATTTCTAAATTACTTAAAAGCAGAATTGGGCACTATATTCATTACATAGCCATTCACCTTTAAAAGAGAAGAAAAGTGACAATCCATGCCTATAATCCCAGAACCCTAGAGGTTAAGAAAGGAGGGTTTCAATGGTGAGACTAATTTAGGCTATATATTGAATTCAAGGCCAACCTGGCCAACTTAGGGACACCCTGCTTCAAAGTAGTGATGATGATGATGATGATGATGATGATGATGATGATGATGATGATGATGATGATGATGATAGGCCTGGAAGTAGTGCTCACCTATCACAAGGTAGGCCCTAGATTTTTTTTCCCCAGTCCCTGGAAAGAAGAGAGAAGGAAAAAGAAAGGGAGGGATTGTTGCAGCTTCTATAGCATACTGCTCTACCATTGCTCCATAGGGTCCTCCTCTACCAATACGTAAGTACATATGAAGTGCAAGAAGACTGAAAATCACTCCTGCATTGCTAGTTAGTAGGGTGGTTTCTGTAGTTTTTCTTCTATGATTGCTTTGAAAATTAGCTCTCAGAGAAAAAAAAAAATTTTTTTTTTGGTTTTTTGAGACAAGGTTTCTCTGTGTAGCCCTGGCTGTCCTGGAACTCACTCTGTAGACCAAGCTGGCCTCGAACTCAGATATCAGGCCTGCCTCTGCCTCCCAAGTGCTGGGATTAAAGGCGTGCGCCACCACTGCCCGGCAAAAGTTAACTTTTTATTTAAAACTTTTATTACATTTGATTGATTTGTGAGTTTGTGTATGTGTTGGTATGCAAAGTGCCATGGCACACATGGAGGTCAGAGGACAACTTGCAGGAGTTGGTTTTCCCCTTTCTGTGTGGGTCTGATGGGTAGAACTCAGATTATCAGCTATGGTGCCTTTCCATACTAGGCCACCTTGCCAACCTGTATAATATGGAATTTCAATAATGTTCTTGCAAAATCGGGCAGTAGGCTGGACTGTGAAGTACATGAAGCTGAGCCTTAGACATGCGTATGGTTTGCAAGGGAGGGTCTACATCATCATTCACATCACAGCTTCAGCTCCGACTCAAGCCTGCCTCTGCATGGGCCATCTGTGCAAAGGATGGTAATGAGACCTGGGTGTGATTCATGTCTGCAGGTACTAGCAGATGCTTGGCTCTTTACAAAGCTATTGTACAGTAGAAAATAACAGAATCAATGAAAGTCTGTCATAATTGCTGCTCTATATGCAACCCACCCCCAGATCCAGCCATCCGTGCCGTGACTCAGTTTCAAAAGATAGTACAATAAAGTAGAGCTGATGTTTCTCCATAGATCACAAGGTTGGGAGGCCTCTTGGAGAGCAAAGAAGAACACTACAGCAGACTCATTGAGGAGAATGACAAGTACCGGAGACACGTGGGCAGCCTGATAAATAAGGTACACGTCTCCCCACAGAAACAAAACAGAACAAAACCTGCCTCAGAAAATGTCAGGCTGGGGTGTGGCCCAGATGGAAGGCCCACTGCCCAGCATGTGCCCTGCTTTTGGTCCTCAGCATAAAAACCAAACTGAACACCGACGATAAATAAGCTCAGTCCAAACGTCAACGTCAGATCTAACAGATCTCCAGAGCTAGAGGGATCTGAGGGTTGCCCAGCCACTTTTACCCCTAGTGGTCCCTCCTACCTCCCAAAGTGTGTTAAATGCCCCCATTAGCTGGGTAGCTGGGAAGTGCCCAAGAACCTTGGTGCAGGCACTTTACAGTCTTAATTTCATTACTCTGCCTTCAAGGTAATTAAGCATCTTGACAACTTAGTATTTTTACTTTTTGTTTGTTTTCATTTTGTTTTTTTTAATTATTACTATTATATGTAAATACACTGTAGCTGTCTTCAGACACACCAGAAGAGGGCGTCAGATCTCATTATGGATGGTTGTGAGCCACCATGTGGTTGCTGGGATTTGAACTTAGGACCTTCAGAAGAGCAGTCAGTGCTCTCTCTCTCTTTTTTTTTTTTTTTTTTTTTTTTTTTTTTTTTTTTTTTTTTTTTTTTGGTTTTTAGAGACAGGGTTTCTCTGTATAGCCCTGGCTATCCTGGATCTCACTCTGTAGACCAGGCTGGCCTCAAACTCAGAAATCCTCCTGCCTCTGCCTCCCAAGTGCTGGGATTAAAGGCGTGCGCCACCATGGCCCGGCCCAGTCAGTGCTCTTAACTGCTGAGCCGTCTCTCCAGCCCATCCTTTTGGTTTTTTGAAATAATGTCTCCATATGTGGCCCGGTCTGGTCTTGGAATCTGAATTCTACCGCCTCAGCCTCACAAGTGCTGAAATTGCAGGCATAAGCCAACCGAGACTGCATTAATTTAACCTAATAGACTATAATCCTTACCTGGCCCCTGTGTCATTGTGTGGAAGACAGTAGATTACAGTAAGTGTCTGGGACTCTCCATTTCCAGTATGATGAATGGGTTTAACACCATTGTTATTCAGATTCTGATATCAAAATAGAAAAAGGACGTTTTGTCTGTTGTAAAATTTTCATTTATTTCCATCAAATAATGAAACTTCAACTTGTAAAGATTTTAAAAGGGAGAAAATAAAATTAAATACACTTATATTTATAGAAAATATTTACTTTCTCAAGGTAACATCATATGAAGAAATTATCAAATGTGCTGACCAAAGACTTGAGATATCCCATTCTCAGATTGCGCAGTAAGTTAATAAAACTAATTTTTAATTTTTTTACTGATGTTTTATTCTCTGGCTTCTAAGATTTTTTTTTTTCTCTGACTCTTAGAAATAGGATAACAGGATGTGTATCCTTTAGTATAGACCATGTCCCCCGACCTGGTTCAGAATAAGCTACTTTATTACTTCTTTCCTCTGGGGGACACCCAGTCAGGGCACAGCCTGACTTGTGGCAGACTGCTTCCTTGCCTTCCGCTTTTTCTGAGAATTTTGGTATCCAAACGAACTTCCTAAAAAGGTACCGCCAGTTTATATTTAATCCAAAGCAAATGTATCTCAGGCAATTTGAGACTTACAATCTTGGATTTCGGTTATTTTTTAAAATCTTCATTGGCCTTGGGTAACCTGGCTGCTAGGCTGTGAGGTGCTGTTCCTGTCCTCCACCGAAGACCTCTTACAAGAGGCGACCGCGGCCCCACCCCCTGTGGGTGGTAGAGCTATGGTGAGCCATGCTCGCGCTCGCTCCCTGGACGGAGACACAAGAAGTCAAAGGCTTTATTCTCTCCAACTGACTATCTCATCAGGAATCGGCGGTCTTCACTGCGTCCCCACGAGCACCAGCTCCAGCTCCATCCTCCTCTTCTGGGTGGGACTACCGCCCTGCCTGTGCCAGCAGTGGATCCACAGAGCAGACCTGGGCTTGTCCGCACTGCCTCCACCGCCCCCTCCCACCTGGTGGGCAGATACCCACCACACAGCAGACTCCTGGGGGGGGGGGGACGATGGGCAAATTGGTGCTGAGAACACCCATATCAAGCATGGCAGTCAGTCGGCCATCAACTTTGTCAAAGGTCACCCCGTGCCCCAGAACTAAGTAGGCAGTATCCTCTGCAGTTGGTGAGCACCTATGGGCCCATTTGGAAGCTAGACCACAGCCCAGCAATGGGAACCAGCACACAAGACTTCCTTCCTATTTCAGTGACAGCTTTGTAGCAGTGTCACTCCCACAGGGTCAAGAGGAACTGCTGAGTGCCAGCAACTGTTGCTTGCCAAGCCGCTTGCCCCAGGGAGCCACCCTATAGCTAACATCACCTGCCCCATCACCTGCCCCACAGCTCCGCTCCCCAGAGTTCATGATACCTGCCTGTCAGAGGATGCCTGACCATAGTGAGAGAAGATCGGCCTCACACGTATGGTCACCTGAGCATCTGCTTGCAAACCCACACAAATGATAAACCTTACCACTGACAGAGGCAGCTGTGGATAGACTTGCTGGCTCCAGTGAGCTGGTCTTGGCACTACTGCAATCAATACGCAGGACATGGACCTTCCAGCGTGATCCAGCCTTCTCCACGTGGGACTGCCTCACCTTACACTTCTTGGGCAGCTAGGTGTGCTGGTGCATCTTTAATCCTAGCACTCAGAAATGCAGTGCAGATGGATCTTTGAGTTTGAGGTCAACCTGGTCTACAGATGGAGTTCCAGGACAGGCAGGGCTACACAGAGAACCCCTATCTGTCTCAAGAAAACAGAAAACCAAGCAAATCAACAAGAGTTATTGTGCAATCCTAAACAACAGAACTGCCAGGAAACAGTTCAACCTGTCGCCCAGACCCCAGTCTTAAACATCCTTCCCAAGAAGGGATGAGCTGATTAGCCTAGCCTGGTTGATTGTGAAAGTGTAAAACCTGGAGACAGGAATCTAGAAGACAAAGATCAATAGATGGAGCTAAGAGCCACTCTATCTTATTCTCCGTTCCAAATCCAAGTTTTGAACACCTGGGTATACAAAATGGCCGAGGTGGGCTAGAAGTTTGGGGTGTCAGGGTTTATGCCAGATCCAAGTTACAAAGAGGGAAGACAAGAACTCCCTTACCTTGTCTCTACAGTGCAATGCAAATACAGAGATCATCCTGTGTGCTTGTCAATTTCTCAAAATGATTATCAACTTTAGAAGCAGAAGAAATTCAGGCATAGAAAATGTTCTAACATCCTAAATAATGGTACTAAATGTCGGTCACGGTCCTAAGGGTACACAATGATCTATGTTATGACCTAAACTAGGTTAAAAACATCTGCTTTATATCTTGTTTGGGTTTTTGTTTTCTCTCAATTAATTAGTGTGTTAGAGGCAAGTCTGTGTGTGTATGCTGTGTGTGTGTGTGTGTGTGTGTGTGTGTGTGTG
>JADRCD010201688.1:12906-38464 GCA_019843815.1 Montemys delectorum
GTGTGTGTGTGTGTGTGTGTGTGTGTGTGTGAGAGAGTATGTGTGTGTGTGTGTGCGCGTGCGTGTGTGTGTGTGTGTGTGTGTGTGTGTGTGTAGGTCAAAGAGAGTCAGTTATCTCCTCCTACTGTGGGTTCTGGGGATTGAGCTCAGGTTGAGGCTTGTGTGGCAAGAGCTGTTGTCCACTGAGCTAGCTCACTGACCCCTACCTTCTGCCCACATTTGGTGTTTCCTGAACCCTGCCGGCCTGTTTTTTTTTTTACTTTCATTTTCTTGGTAAATTGACTTCCATCTGTCACTTTCAATCTGTGATTGGTTTTTGCCATTACGATGCATTTCCTAGAGACAGAAGAAACTTGGATCTTCCTTTTTAATCCAAGCAGCCATTCAGTGTCTTAAATCGGTTAATTGGACTTTACCCCACTTACACGTAGGGCTCCTATTGAGGGCTGTGTGACTTGGTTGGTTGGTTTCTGGTTAACTGGATTATTACTTGTTCTTGCATCTCTCTCTCTCCTATCCATCTGAGGGGTTTGGGCCTACTGGGCTCCTTACTCAAACTCTTCCTCCTCTCTATTTAAGGTTCCTTTAAGCATCCTTTGCAATACTGGCTTGGTGGTCTTGAGTTGCTTTAGTGGATATTTGTCTTGAAATATCCAGACCATTTGCTGGATATAACAGTCTTATTTGGAAGTTAATTTGCTTCTAGGACTTAAAATCTATCATTCCATTCTTCTGGATTTAGGGCTTCCTTTGAGAGGTTTGATGTACTGTATTTACCTTTGAATCATTCCGTTCTTTCCTGGCTAGAGGTTTGAGGCACTGTGTTTACCTTTGTAGGTGAGTTGGCCTTTTTTTTTTTTTTTTTTTGCCTTTTTGCTTTTAGTTCTGTTTTGTTTTTACCTTTTTTTTTTTTTTTTTTTTTTTTAGCATGTTGACTATGTGCCCTGGCCCTGAAGAGTCTATTAGAGATTCTAAATGTCTCTTTTGCTTGGATCTCTCTCTCTCTGTCTGTCTGCCTGTCTGTCTCTCTTCCCCCCCCCCCCCCGCATAAGAATAGAAAATAGGCTAACCTCTAGCAGACCAACAGAATGCTGTGACCATGCTGTGACACCACTAGGCATTCTCCTGTGGTAACAGAGCCCCAGATCAGGAGCTCTGTGAACACACTCTCCTAGGGCTATATTATAGTACGTGCACTGTGCAAACAAAAAAAAGCTAAATGGCATGCTATATATTGCTATTATCTTTTTTTTTTTTTTTTTTTTTTTACAAATCATAAACTTCATTTTATTTATTTTTATTAGATGTTTTCTTATTTACAAATCTATTCGTGTCTTTAGTCCTGGAACCTGTAAAGAGAAAAATTAACCGAGAGTTCTGAGTTGCCAGAAAAATGCTCAGTTCCTATGGTGGTTTGACTGAGAATGGCTTCCATAGGCTCTTCCGTTTGAAGGCTTGCTTCACTGTTAGTGGAACTGTTTGGGACGGGTTAGGAGGTGTGGCCTTGCTGGAGAAGATGGCCTTGCTGGAGAAGATGGCCTTGCTGGAGAAGATGGCCTTGCTGGAGAAATTGTGTCGCTGGGGGTGGGATTGGAGGTTTTAAAACCCTATGCCAGGCCGATTGCCTCTCTCTTTCTCAGCATGCTACTTGTGGATTCATATGTAAAACTTTGATCTACTGCTTCAGAGCCAGGCCTGCCTGCCTCCTGCCATGCTGATAATGGACTAACCCTCTAGAACTGTAAACAAGCCCCCAGTTAAATGCTTTCTTTTGTTGCCTTGGCTACGGTGTCTTTGCACAGTAATAGAACAGTAACTAAGTCTCCAAACAATCTACAAAGCATCCATCTAGAAAAGTACATTTTTGTGTAAAATGCAATTGTTTTCTTTCTTTAGTTTGGAAGAGAGGAATAGACATTTGGAAGATTTAATTAGAATGCCCAGAGAGAAAGCCAGAAAGCCAAAGTAAGTTTTCCTTCTGTTTTTTTGTTTTTTTGTTTTTTTTAAATGATGTCTTTAAAATACATATAGTAAATAATACATTTAATTTTTTCCTCCCCTTATATTTTTATTTAAGATAATAAGATAAATATGAAGTATTTTGTGCTTTCCTAGTATAAAGTAGTTGCTCAATCAAAGTTTTCTTGTAGGCCTTACATAGTGTCAAAACCCCTAAAACCCCAGGGGTTTTAGCTGGAGATTAGTCTGCAAAGTTTAGCAAGATCCTATGTCAAAAACAGATTTGTTTGTTTGTTTGTTTTATGAGACAGGGTAGCCCTGGCTATCCTAGAACTCTCTCTGTAGACCAGGCTGACCGCAAACTCAGAAATCCGCCTGCCTCTGCCTCCCAAGTGCTGGGATTAAAGGCATGCGCCACCACTGCCCGGCTCAGATTTTTTTTTTAAAGATTTATTTTATTTATTTTATGTGTATGAGCACACTACACTGTAGCTGTACAGATGGCCATGAGCCATCATGTGTGTGGCTGCTGGGAATTGAACTCAGGACCTCTGCCAGCCCCGCTCACTCTGGCCCCGCTTGCTCCCGTCTTCAGACGCACCAGAAGAGGGCGTCAGATCTCATTGCAGGCAGTTGTAGTTGTGAGCCACCATGCGGTTGCTGGGATCTGAACTCAGGACTTTCAGAAGAGCAGTCAGTGCTCTTATCTGCTGAGCCATCTCGCCAGCCCCAGATTTTTTTTTTTAATCTTATTTTTGATATGGTTTCATTTGCTTTTTAAACACACACACACCCTGTGATTTACTATGCAGTACAGACTGCAATGCAAGAGCCTTCCACCAAATGCCCCTGAGCGCTGAGATTACAAGCACATTCCACCTGTCTCATTACTCTTAGGTTTTGGTGGAGCCTGAATTAGAAGGCCAGTCTGCCTGCCCTCTCAGGGGCAGTAATCGGGATTCTTTTTAGATTTATCTATTATATATAAGTACACTGTTGCTGTCTTCAGGTATGCCAGAAGAGGGCATCAGATCTCATTACAGATGGTTGTGAGCCACCATGTGGTTGCTGGGATTTGAACTCAGGACCTTTGGAAGAACAGTCAGTGCTCTTAAGTGCTGAGCCATCCCCCTGTAATCGGAATTCTAAAGGGTTATGAGCAAGTGCTTGTCTTCAATAAAGAACACTTACCTTCTACATGCTTAGAAAATGACTCTGATTTGCACGAAACCTTGAAATCTCTCTTTTTGGAAGAATCTTGGTCAGTGCTGTAGTCCAGTGCTGGCTGTAGCGTATGTACGCCACCGTGTGGATTGACTGTAAAAAAAGTTGGGTTCTGGCTTCAGAGGTACATATACTAAAATTGAAAAGTTAGAAAAAAAAAGTCATAGCTATTTTATATGATCACCTTGCAAACACTAGTTTAAATCTGCTCAGGAGCTTTGATTTCCAAAACAGCATAAATTTTCTCTTGTGTTGTAGAAACAAACCATGGGATTTATTTCTAGAATTATTTTACATTGTTTTTACATAATTTTACACATTTACCAGTTAATACATTTGTTTACTTACCACATTTATTTTTGCATGGAATTTGAGGCATATATATATATGTGTGTGTGTGTATATATATATATATATATATATATATATATATATATGTATATATATTGACTTTGATACAAGGGAAAGAGTTCTCAAGGCATCTCAACTGGTAAGCCCATTTGTGTGAAAACAACAAAGCCCCTGCAGGCTACATCTGTGAATAACTCTGAAGTCTTGGTTGACCTGCTGACCTCAGGTCTGACTGGCACAGGTTCAGCCTTACTGGGCTGGAGAGATGGCGCAGTGGTTAAGAGCACTGACTGCTCTTCCAGAGGTCCTGAGTTCAATTCCCGGCAACCACAGGGTGGCTCCCCACCATCCATAATGAGATCTGATGCCCTCTTCTGATGTGTCTGAAGACAGCTATGGTGTACTCATATACATTAAATAAATAAATAATTATTTAAAAGAAAAGAAGTTCAGCCTTAGAATTCCTCTGCATCTTTTAAAAGTACGGTTCTGGTATGTTCACTTGTCTCTGGCCATGGGAACAGTTGTATTTTCAGATTAAGAGAGATAGTCCTAGGTGTCTCTAGATGTCTAACTTTTTAGAATATGTTTTTATTTTGTGTATATATGTGTCTGTGTGTGGGTATATACACGCGAGTGTAGGGTAACCACAGAGGCCAGTGGCTTGGAACTGGAGTTACACGCTGTGGCGAGCCACCTGACTGACGTGGGTACTGGGAACCAGACTCTGGTCTGCTGTAAGAACAGCAAGCCCTCTCAGCCACTCAGCCATCTCTACCCCAGATGTCTGAGTTTTGCTTCATCATGTGCAAGAAGATTTTGTAGGTTTCATTTCGAAGCTGAATCTTGGCCTAAGTAAATAAGGAGCCTATTAAATGTAATGAGACTGTGACACTGTATTTTATTCACATGCATAAAGGATGGTCCACACTGAGGGTGGTCTGCACACTGTGTTGAAAAGTTTCATCATTTTAGGGTCTCATAGTTTGATATGAATGACAAGTTCTTGAAAGTAAGAGACAAATATGCTAAATAACGGCATGCTTTTTCACCGTAATCACTATTTTATTCTTTACCCCCTATTTTACATAATTTTCCTTCTTTCTTACAGACCAAGATTAGATCACCCAAAGTCCATGACCTTGATAAGTCATCTTGAGGGCCACCATAAAGAGTGTTCTATTTCCATGTGAACTGACGGTAGCAATATGTGATTAAATATTCATTCCTGAAGTTATGTTAGCTTATTTGTGTGTGTGTGCATGTGTAGGTGTGTATTGTGCATGTGTGCGTGTGTGTGTGTGTGTGTGTGTGTGTGTGTGTGTGTGTATGCGTGTGTGTGTGTGCACGTGTGTGTGTGTGTGTGTGTGTGTGTGTGCGTGTGTGTGTTTGAGTGTCTAAGATGAAGGACAAACTTAGGTGTTCCTCCCCAGGAGTCATCCATGTCATTTTTGGACACAGGGTCTCTCACTGGCCTAGAACTTACCAAATAGGCTAGGCTGGTTGGCCAGTGAGCCCAGGAGTCCTCCTGTCTCCATCTCCATAGCGCTAAGACTACAAGTCTTACCGCTACTTCTCAGCTCTTTCAAAATGTATGTTTTGGAAATGTGAATCAAATCCTCATGCTTGCTCTCCAAACTTGTGACCTAGTGAAGTTATTTCCTGCTTGGTCTCCTGTTTGCCCCATGCCATTCCTTTGTCAAATCCCCAAACAAGGCTGGAAGGGTTGCAGTTAATCAACATATTCTGTCCGTGGAAATGCTGGAAATGCAGAAATCATTTCATCTCACCAAAGTCAAGGGTACGCTTACATCAGTCAGGTACCAGAGGGAGTATGTGGTGTACATTCTGAAGGACATGCTGAACAATCATGTGATCACACTCTATCTGTGGGAGAACTCTATCCAGCAGTCCTCCATGAACTTGAAAACAGAAAATAGGTTGTTTGCTCGAGTCTTAGAACACTTGGACAGAGTGGTCCACCTTAACCCCCCCGTCCCCCCCGTCTTTGGGAAAGGGGTCTCATGACCTGGTTGGGTGGATGACCTGGAGGGGGAGGAGCAAGGGGCAGCCAGCACTGGGTGGGCTAGATTGCCTTGTTCAGCAAATCAATTAATTCATTTTAAAGAAAAATAGGAGTGTGATAATGGTGATTTATTTATTTTATTTTATTTTATTTTTTATTTTTGGTTTTTTGAGACAGGGTTTCTCTGTGTACCCCTGGCTGTCCTGGAACTCACTCTGTAGACCAGGCTGGCCTCGAACTCAGAGATCCGCCTGCCTCTGCCTCCCAAGTGCTGGGATTAGATAATAGTGATTTAAATACGAATGCCACCCCTCCACCCCCACCTTGACTCCGAAGCTTGGCCACAAAGAGGTGTGGCCTTGTTGGAGTAGGTGTGGCCTTGTTGAAGAAAGTGTGTTCTGGTAGAGGCAGCTTTGTGGTCACCTGTGCTCAAGCTATGCCCAGTGTGGCACACGGTTTCTTTCCTGTTGCCTTTGGATCAAGATGTAGAACTCTCAGCTCCTTCCCCGGGACCGTGTCTGCCTGCATGCCACCCTGCTTCCTGCCATGATGATAATGGACTGAACCTCTGAAACTGTAAGCCAGCCCCAATGAAATGTTTTCCTTTATAAGAGTTGTCAAGGTCATGGTGTCTCTTCACAGCAATAAAGCCCTCTAAAAGTGATAAAGATCAGAATATTTTAAAAATATAAAAACATCAAATATAACTTGTGACCAGCTAAAGAGCCGCAGCCCTCGAAGTGTCTCCTTTCATGACCCAGTGCGAGGAGACACCATTATCACTCGTGTCCTTGGCTTCCTGGGATCCTCTAGGACAAGCGAACATGCTGGGGGAAGGTAACTATTAAAGAAGCCACTGAGTCTAGACTCTGCACACAGATGGGATGAAGCAAGTGAAAGAAAGCCCGCACGGGCTGTCCAAAAGTAGGGCCCTGTGCAGAAGCTCTGAGTTGAGGTGTCTACTGGGAGGAATCTCCCTGCTTTCACCTACGGCAGGTATCTCAAAATACAAACACCCTCCTTAGTACATGGTTCAAGGAGGTTGCAGCTTAGGAGCCAATCCTTTAAGAAACATTAAATGCAACATTTCTCCCTTGGAGACTGTCCCACTCCCAGGAGTTATCGCTTCTTCATATATCTATATCCATAGATAGATAGATAGATAGATAGATAGATAGATAGATAGATAGATAGATAGATAGATAGATATCTTCATTTAAGGGGGAAGAGGAAGGTAGTCATGGCGGTGCATAACTTTAATCCCAACCCTGAGGCAGCAGACGCTGGTGAATTTCTGTGAGTTTGCGGCCAGCTTGGTCTCCAGAGTGAGACCCAGAATAGCCGGAACTACACTAGAGAGACCTCATCTTAATTAGTTAGTTAATTAATTGATTATATAGTTAAACTGCTTAAAGGGAGGAAGAATAATCAGATGGGACTTGAGTGATGGCTCAGACGTTGAGAGCACTGACTGCTCCTCCAGAGGTCCTGAGTTCAATTCCCAGCAACCACATGGTGGCTCACAACCATTTATATAATGGGACCTGGCGCCCTCTTCTGGCCTAAATGCATACATGCAGGCAGAACGCTATATAATAAACATGTTTTAAAAAAGAATCCTTAGATGTTTTTGATAAACTGTGTGGCAGGCTGTGAGCAAGATGCTAAGGAGGTGACGAAAGGGAGGTAGAGATCACAATGGATACTTCTCTATAGGAAGTTAGATGAGGAACTGTTCAAAACCCCTGCACAAAGTAATGGTCCCGTGGCTGGAGGAGCTGGTAGGAAGTAGCCCCGACTGGTAGAGGGGACTCTGGGAAGACTTTACAGAAATCCTGGCCCTGAACAGAATCTCCACCCCTGACTGGGTAGTTCCAGGTTGAAAGAGGAAAGCCAAACATGCCCAACACATATAGGTCCCAGATGGCCAACAATCCTGGACCCACAAGACACGTTTGAAGCCAAGCTCTTCCTGTGGCAAGAGATGAGGATGCTCCTGAAGAACAGTAACTAGCAACCTAGCAGACTTAAACTCGATCCCCAAGAGCTCCCAGAGGGACTCAGGTTGAGGGAGTGATGTGGAACTTGCTCTTTTGAAAGACCCCTTAGGTGATAACACAGGCGGGCTGACAGAGGCGACACTAAAATCAGGAGGACTGTGAAGCTGTTCAAGCAAGAGAAACTGTGACAAACAGTGACTGTGGACATCAAGGGGACAGTGAGGCCTCCAAGTGGTCTCCTCGGTAAAGCGAAGAGTGCGTGGTAACTTGCTAGCTGTGAACACTGAGAGAAGGCTTCCAGATGTTGAGCAGAGTCCTGAGTGCGTGGTGGTCACCTGAAGGCTGTAGCAGTAAGAGGGGTAAGGCCACGTGTGGTACCTGCCTTTAATTGCAGTACTCTAATGGTGGGGGCAGGAGGGCCGTCATGAGTTTGAGGCTAACCTAAGGCTACGTGGTGAGTTTGAGGCCAGACTGGGATACACAGTGAAATCCTGCCTCAAAACAACAGTAAGAGGGACAGCAGGGTTTGCAGAGAGGCAGGCAGAGCTTGCACGGCTGCTTGAAGACTCAGCATAGCAGCGTGTGCTGAGAAGGCGCGTGCTACGGCCGGAGCTGAAGGGAGGCAAGGGGTAGTTGATGGGACAAGGCCTTGGAGAAGAGTGACCAGCAACGCCTAAAGACTGGGCAGAAGACTGGAAATCCAGGCTTCGAGCTAAACAGGAGCCAGAGGCTGAAGGCTGTCTTCTCAGCTGGGGTCTCACCTTATGGCCAGGGGCAAGGCAAAGATTGGCTGTGGCTCCTGCTTCTTCTTTCATACACCTTCTTCTTGGCTGCACCTCAGGACCCCGTCTCCCGTCCCCATTCTTGTGTGATTACTGTGCTGTTTCCATCTCCTGCCCCCTGGAATCTGACCCTTTCTGTCTTTCATGGCTTCACTCCACCGCTTTCACCATCTCTCACATCGTCGTTATAATTATTGAATACTTACCCGACCTCTAAACCATTCTTCATGCGTGCATCCTTTCCCCTAACTCCCCATTAGACCTCCCGAGAGACCGTTGAGGCCACAGAGCGCCTTGATATAGTCTTAATTATTAAGAAGGCGATGTACTGGTTACTGGCTACCGGTTTCTGTAACTTATTCTGAAGCTACATAGTGTTCCCTAGTACACACATATGCATGTTTTATTTGCTGACCCCTGTTTTGTGGACAGGTTTTTCAAGTCCTTGCTCCACAATCCAGCCATCTACTGCCTTAAAGAAACTTGGGAGGTTCCTTTCTCCCAAGCATGGTTCCTGTGTGTGATGGTTTGAATAAGAATGGCCCTAGAGGCTCATATATTTGAATACTTTGTCGCTGGGAGTAGAAGGAACTCTCTGATAGGATTAGGAAGATTCTGAGGTGTGACCTTGTTCGAGTCGCTGTGGCCTTGTTGGTGGGAATGTGTCACTGGGGATGAGATTTGAGGTTTCAGATGCCCATGACACCATTTGCCCCGACCGCCACTTGCAAACCAAAATGTACTCTTAGTACTTCCCCAGCACCACAGCTGCCTGGCCCCCATGCTCCCTGCCATGATAATGGACTAAGCCCCTGAAACTGTACTCAAGCCCCTAATTAAATGCTTTAGAGTTACTTTGGTCATGGTGTCTCTTCCATGGTCCATAGCAATAAAACAGCGACTAAGACACTATGTATAAATGACCTTGAGCTTCTTGGAGGGAAAAATGGGGTGATTATATGGAACAGTGGTTGTTGTGGTATCTCAGGGCTGTCACATGAGGCAGGCTTCTTTAGTTACTGGATGGACACACACACACACACACACACACACACACACAGGAACAAACGAATACAAATTTAAAAAAAAAAATCTGATCGTAGTGTGTTAGGCTACAAAGAGGGTTATATATTCACTTTTTTAAAAAAGTAAAAAAAAAAAAATGTTAAAGAGTGACCAGTGCTCAGCCTCCTGAATTTGCTGATTTAATTATATAAATTAGGCAATACCCCTGCTGGGGTCTCTGTTGTCAACTAGGCAAGATCTGGGATCACCTGGGAAGGAAGGCTCAATAAAGGACTGTCTAGATTAGTTGGTTTTGGAGCATGTCTGGTAAGTAGTTTGTTACTCAAATTAGTGAGTGTAGGGGGGGAGACCCAGCCTGACCTGGATGGAATTATTTTCTGGAGGCTGAATAAAAAGAGAAAAGGGAGGTTATTATGGTTTGTATATGCTGGGCCCAGGGAGTGGCACTATTAGAAGGTGTGACCTTGTTGGAATAGGTGTGTCACTGTGGGTGTGGGCTTTAAGACCCTCACCCTAGCTGCTTGAAAGCAAGTCTTCCACTAGCAGCCTTCAGATGAAGATGTAAAACTCTCAGCTCCTCCTGCACCATGCCCTGCCTGGATGCTGCCAAGCTCCCGCTTTGATGATAATGGACAGAACCTCTGAACCTCTAAGCCAGCCCCAATGAAATATTGTCCTTTACAAGAGTTGTCTTGGTCATGGTGTCTGTTCACAGCAGTAGAACCCTAACTAAGACAGAGGTGAACACAAGTGCCTTTGCTCTCTGCTTCCTGCCTGTAGCTGCAGTATGACCTGCTGGCTCTGAATTCCCCAAAACGATGGGCTGGAACCCTGGAACTGTCTCCTCTAAGTTGCTCTTGTCAAAGTATTTAATCAAAGAAACTAGGACATGTCTCCCCCTGTCCTTTCTCTGCCCATCCCCCCTCCCTGCTTGTAGTCTGATTCAGAGGTTCCTTCTCCTGTGCCCAGGCTATCCCTTCCTGGCCTCCCTCCTCTTCCTCCTCTCAGTTCTGCCCAGGATTTCTTGCACTTAGCCCTGCCCTCTAAACCGCATCTGGCCACCCTCTTCCCTCTTCCCAGGATCTGCCTTCCCATGTTGTAAGGGAAGAGTCCTCATAGAGACCCAAAGCAGGTAGGGCCGACACCCGTAGGTGGTGTATCCATTCTCCAAAGCTTAATAGTAGTACTTAGTAGTCCCACTGGGGGGGGGGGGGCAGAGAAGTTTGAGTCTAGAGCCTGGGAAAAGGAGTGCTGGATGTTGTAAGGTGTTTTCTGTAAGCTTCTGTTTTTTTTTTTCTCTTGGTCCCAGCTCCCTAAATAATGATTCTGAGACTTAAGTTTATGTTTAAAAATGCTTTGGGTCAAATGCTCAGGATCGTTCCCAGACTAGCTTATAACTTAATCATCCTGTTATTCTAAGTTCTGCCATGTGGCTGGTTACCTGGTCCTCAGTCACATGGGACCGTCTTCCTCTGTGTCTAGGTCTGAATCTCTCTCTCCTTATACCTGTCTCTCCCCCAGAATCCTCTCTCTGTACCTGACCTTCCACCCCCCTAATTCCTGCCTAAGTTAGTAGGACAACAGCATTTTCATTGCCAAGTGAGTCTTCCATACAGTACAAGAGAGTCTATAGCTGGAGGGAGGGGGAAGCCTTACAGAAGCGTCACTGGACTTACCAGGTCTTAATGGCACAGTTAAAAATCCAAACCTAGTTGGACTACACTGAGAAGAAAATTGCAAGATGCGAGTGATGCTTCACCATTAGCGACACGAGACTGAGAGGAGAGGCCTCCAAGTCCATCAATTTTGAGAGGTGGCATTCGAGGGAGGTGATAACACTGAGCAACATCCACTGTAGCGTAGAGAGGGATGTTCTAGAACCATGTCTTTACACAGGGACTGGCATCTAGACTACAAAGGATGACTGGCTTTTGATTGGTCTATAAACATTTTACTGCAAGAGAAAGGAGGGCAGAGCCCGAGGGGACAGAGGCAGGTTAAGTGGTGGGTTTTGTGGTGAGCAATCTGGTGGCTGGATTGCCCATGTTCTTTCTGAAGTGTGGGCTGGGGAGGAAGGAATGGAGGCTCTCCTGCTAATTGAGGAGCTGGCCAGGACAGCCTTGTTTTCTGTTCCCTTTTTCCATGGGCTTTTTTTTCCCTGCCAAGAAGGATACAGTAGAAAAATTTAGTTCTTCTCTGCTCTTTGCCACATGAAAGAGGTTAAGGATCTGTTCACACACAATAAACACAAGTGTTTCCACCGATATATTACTAGACATACCATGAAAAGCAGACTACAAATTTAAGGAGGAAAGATGCAACTATAGCAAAATCATTATTGCATTGTGTCAACAAATATTTCTGAGCTGGGCTTGAGGGTCTACTGTGGAGCTGGCTGGCACCCCGGAGGCTGAGGCGGGAGGGTTCAAGGCTGAAGATCAGCCGGGGCTATACAAGATGGCCCTGTCCCAAAACAAAATGAAATTCTCTTATGTCAGACTGTAGTCAGTGTCATGGTATATTAACGCACAGGAGACCCAAGAGCTTCGGATTGTATAAGAAGATAGGGAAGGCTATGAGGGGAGACGAGAGAAAGAGACATGGGGCGGGGGTTGTAAGGATGGGTGCTAGGAACCAAATTTGGGTGGTCTGGAAGAAGAGCTATCTCTCCAAACCAAGGGTTGTAGTTTTAAAGCGAGTCAGGGTTAAGTGCAGGAGGTGAGGGAGGAGAGAAGTCCTGAAGGACATGAAGTCCCCCGGAGGATAGAGGCTCATGACCTTTTCATGGTGCTGAGGCAAAATTAAGTATCAAGGGAAGTGATTGTCTGCCCCCACAAATTATAAAAGAATCAAATGGCCAAAGCAGAGAACTGTCTGTTGATCTGTCTGACCTGTGCCAATTTGATTACCCTGGATGCCCGATGTTCCTTCAAAACAAGATACCTTCCAAAAGAGGTCAGAGGTTGGGAGGAGACTGGGAGACCTGAGTCGAGATATTAGAGAAGGCTTAAATTAGTAGATGGGACTTTGCAATAAAGGCCTGTGTCATGATAAATCTACCTGCTCTGAGCTGCCGCTATCGGAATGTCCTATTACTGTGAAGTGACACCATGACCAAGGCTGTTCAAACAAAAGAGAGCATGTTGTTCAGGGCTTGTTTACAGTTTCAGAGGCTGAGTCCACTATCATCAAGGCAGAGAGCATGGCTATACAAGGCAGAATGGAACTGGAGAAGTAGCTGAGAGTGCTACATCCTGATCCACTGGCAGCAGAGAGAGAGAACTGGTCCTGGCATGAGCTTTTGAAACCCAAAGCCCATCATCAGTGCCATACTTTCCTCAATAAGGCCACATCCACTCCAACAAGACCACACCTCTAGTCCTCCTCCAATAGTGCTACTCTCAGATGACTAAGCATTTCAATATATGAGCCTATGAGGGCCACTCTTATTCAGACCACTACAATTTTTTTTTGTTCGTTTTTTTGCAGTTGTTTCAACAAACACGCCCTTGTGTAACAGTTAACTACTCTGAGCTCACAACGAGTCGCACACCTGCCCCTGCCCCAGAGCTCTCTGGATTCTTGATTGAAAGACAAATGCGCGTGCATGCCAGTGATTCCTAACTGGCACACTCTACCATGACTCCTAGCTTAAAGAGCTTACAGTTCTATACCTGAATTATGTTCTGATTTTAGCTTGCATCACCATCTGAAAACCATCCTTTCAAATCTATATCATCTCTCTCAATGCTAAACAACTTCAGTTTGCTTATAAGACTATAACTGGTCTTCAACTCCGTCAGATATCCGAGATCCTTGTGTCTAATCTGGGAGTGTCCCCTGGCACAGGAAGCTGACAAGGACTGTAACTGAGGGGAAGGTACAGAGACACCGTCTCTGCACTGAAGAACTCACTCTCTCCCTTTCCGAGATCTGATTTGAGGTGGTGGCACTTCCGGCTGCTCAATGTCCATAGGGCTTTTAGACAGTCTCTTTTACATGTATTCATCCTATCTGAACCTGTTGGGGTTAAGTTGAGATGAAGTCTGTGACTTCCACTTCAGTCATCTCCAACAAGTCTGAGGGGACTTTATTTGTCCCTCTGTGGCTCAAATGCTCCAATGATCCTGGTGTCTGCCTAGCCTCTGTAGTGGTTTGAATGACCCCAGTAGGGTTATGTTTTAATGTTTGGTCCTAGTTGGTGGAACTGTTTGGTAAGGATTTATGTGAGAAGGTTCGTTGTTGGGTGTGGGCTTTGAGGTTTCCAAAGTCTATACCATTGGAGTTACCTCTCTTCCTTGTCCTTTTTGGCTGAACATATAAGCTCTCAGCTACCTCGCCAGCACCAGGCCTGCCTGCCTGCTCCCATTCTCTCTGACGTGATGATGGACGTGATGGTGGTGATGATGGTCGTGAGCTCACCCTCTGAGACTGTAAACAAGCCTACAAATTAAACGCTTTCTTTTGTGAGTTGCCTTGGTAATGGTGTCTTTTGACAGCAACAGAAGAGTAACCGAGACAGTCGTGATGCAGGGTGGTGTATGGAGGTTCTCAGCCCAGCAGCTACATCCTGAGGGTTTCGCACTGGCCAGCTGAAGTTGCCAGAAATGTACTATACCAGAAGTGAGGTCTTTGGTGTAGAAACTTCAGAAATGCTAGGTGATTTTTAAGTCTGGGTTGTTAAGAAAATCAGAACTGAGCCTTGGAGAGGGATGTGGTGCAAACCTAACGATCAGAGTTCAAGCCCAAAACCCATCTAACGTGGACAGAGAGAAGCAATTCCCCAGGAGTTGTCCCCTGACTGACCTCTACATCTGTGCACTGTCAATTATACACCACAGAGAGAGAGAGAGTAACATTTAAAAGAATAAAACTCCAGAACTCCCGATTATTGCAGAAGAGAGGGTAGATTTTTCAAGTCTGGGTAGCATTTCCCTTTCTATCCGCTTTTGTTTTGTGACAAGGTGTTCACTCTGTAGCCCAGACTTGCCCCAACCTCGCTACATAGCCCAGGCTGGTCTCCAACTCGCTGCAATCCTCCTGCCTCAATCTCTCAGACTCTTGTGAGACATCACAAATGGCTTTTATTTTATTTTATTTTTGTCGTTAACCACATCCTTTCCTTCTCTGTCTTTCAACTGCCACACATGCAGGAAGTTGACAGTCTTTGGTCCCTCCAAGCAACCGCGGATGATGCTAAGCATCTGGAACGGGTAGGCCTGCTCAGCCAGCCTCTCGCAGGAGCCCGGACCGCCACCGCCACCGCCGCCGGCCACGTGATCTCGCGGACGCCTAGAGGCCACGTCGACGGCGGCGGGGCGGGGCGGGGTGGGGCGACGGATGGCGCGCGTGCGTGCCCCGCCCCTCCCGCGCGGCCCGGATGAAGAGTAACGCCATTACCGCCAGAGCCACGGAGAGCCCTAGCGGACGCGCACTGGACGCTGACCCGGCCGCACCATGAGACTCCTCCCCCGCCTGCTGCTGCTGGTCCTGCTGGCCTTCCCCGCCGCCGTGCTGCTCCGAGGCGGCCCCGGAGGTGAGAGACACGGGGCTGGGCTGGGCACCACGGCGGCTCCCCTCCCCCCAGCCCGGTTCTCGAGGGCCGGGCCGCGCCCCCCAGGACCCTCCCGCAGCTCGGCGCTCCCCACCCCCGACCCCCAGCGAGCGCGGACCCGAAGCCCTTGGTCCGCGGGACCCATGCCAGGGCCGGCCTCGCTTCTCCGCCCGCGCTCGCCGCGGGCCGCCCGTCGGTCGGTCCCCAGCCTCTGCGCTGACGTGTCGCTAAGCCCCACGCCGGCGCGCCTCCATTCATTCGCCCACTGCCGGTTCTCCCAACGCGGCGGCATGGATCGTCTTCGCCCCGTCCCCTCGCTCGCTCATCACGGTCCGTGTGGACCGCGAGGCTCGGTGTCCAAATCCGCCCCCTTCGTCCTGCTGCTTGTCAGCCGCTCCCGAAGAGCGTGGCCGGATGGCTTTCTTCTTCCTTTTCTGGTTTCTCTCCCCCTCCCTTTTCCAACCAGTTTTTGCTGGTTAGAAATATGCGGGGTGGGGGGGGGAGTTATTTCGAGTTTTATAAGTTTATTCTTTCCAACGATTAACCTGGGGTAAAAACTTAGCAGAATGTAAAAACGTAGAAAGTACCCCCCCACACCGCCCCTTGCCCATCTTGTCCATTAATTTTGCTAGTTTATTGAAAACAACTAGTTCAAGTGGTCACCGGACAGAATTCCTTTTCTTTAGTTTCTGTGGCCCAGGACATGAGAAATAACGATCCATGTTCATGAGCTCTTTAGCTAAGCACGCACAAGTACTAGGCTTCTACTTAGTGGCTAGTATGACTTGGAATTATGACTGTTAGGGATTTTGGCCGGGAGTGTAGTGGGGACACAAAGACAGATGTTGAGACAGACTCTCATGTAGGTAGCCCTGGCTGTGTTGTAAATCTGAGTCCTAGGTAGAGTGTCCTTGAACTTATGATCCTTGTGTCTGTACCTCTGGGGTGCTGGGTTTCAGGTGTCTGTCACCACACCTCGTGGATGAAGTGGTGGGGATGAATCCAGGACTTCCAGCATGCCAGTCATACGCAAGGCATGCACGCTACAACTGTAGACTCTTGGGATTGTCTGTCTTTCTCTCTTTCTATAAACTGGCTTTTGAAAGTTACCTGTAAACTATGAATGAAATGTTTTAACTCAGGAAAGTAAAAAGACTTAAGAAATAATGCATGTTCTTAAAGATATTGTTTTCTCCTGGGCATTGCACATGTGGCTCTTCCCACATTTTCCTTCTCTACACAACTGCCACATCATCGCTCTCTGAGAAATGGTAATAACAACTGCTTGAACTTTAAAGGGCTTCTTAGAGTTTTGCCTGAAAGTGATGTAGTGTGATTTGTTGAGAAAGTTTTGTTAACTTAGTATTATTATTAGCCTTTATTTTTTGATATTTTAAATATGTCTGAAAATATGCTTGAAGTCATGGGCAAAAACTATTGGATTTTTTTCTTTGCTACTAAGCATGAAGCTACCACTATTTGTTTTAATTTTTTTTTATTATGTTGTGTGTGTGTGTGTGTGTCTGTCTGTCTGTCTGTCTGTCTTGTAATGTATATCCAGAAGCTAGAAGGCAATTTGCAGGGTGCATACCAAGAATCAAATTTCACATGATTAGGCTTGGCAGCAAGTGCCCTTAACCACTGAGCCATTTGGCCTGTCCTGTTTTTTGTGCCTTTTAATATTAAAAACATTCCCATTAAAATTATCATGCAGTAGTTAAGACTACTAGTAAAAAATGTAAATATTTTTGTGTAGTGGCATTGCTCAGTTGACCAGGGAGACTATATTAAGATAAGTGGAACATTTTCTTGTCTAGACCTGATGTTTAATGACAATGATAAAGATTAACTGCTCATCTTTTATTTTATTTTCAGGGTCATTAGCCGTGGCTCAAGATCTTACAGAAGATGAAGAAACAGTGGAAGATTCAATAATTGAAGATGAAGATGATGAAGCTGAAGTAGAAGAAGATGAACCCACAGATTTGGTAAGTGCTATATGCTATATTTAGAATATATATGATATATTCTGAGCTAGAGATTCCATCTAGGAATATATTCTTTTTATAGGCAAGTTTGCTAATGATCTCTTAAATTAAATATAGGTTTAATTTAAGAGATCCAAGTACCGTACAAATTTGTATGTGTGGGTTTTGTATGGTACTTGGATGTGTGAGAGAGCAAATGTCTGCGGAGGCCAGGGTCATTGGATCACGGGGAGCTGGAGTTAGAAACAGTGTGACTTTTCAGACATGGGTCCTCTGCAAAAGTAGCATGTGCTCTGAGCCTCTGAGCTATCTGCCCTGGGTTGAAGTTGGCCTAAGGGCAAGTCATTGATTGTGAGCACAAGGGCTTTCTGGAGACAAGATAACAGTGAACAAATCAAGATCATCCAGATGTGAATGGAGTCTGTGGCACTTGGCTTCCTAGGTCTGTCTTTTCTTTTCTGTGCTTGTAACCTGCCCTTGACTCCTATGGGGGCATCTCTACTGTGAGCCAAGTACTGTTCTGGGTACTTGATTGAACAGATGAGATGATGATGTTGTTGTTGTTTCTTAAAGTTGATACTTTTTATGGTAGTGTGTGTGTGTGTGTGTGTGTGTGTGTTTGTGTGTGTGTGTGTTTAGGGAGCAGGGGTTGAAGAGCAGGAAATAAAATAGCCCCTATGTAGGTAAGGGTTAGAGAAGATCACTTGGAAGATCACTAGCTCTGAAATCTGTGCTCTACTGATGACAATAAGAATACCTGGCTCAGAGTTGGAGAGACGGCTCAGCAGTTAAGGTACTGACTATTCTTCCAGAGGACCTGGGTTCTCTTCCCCTCACCCACACAGCTACTCACGAACGGCTGGAAACATTCTAGTTCTAGGGATCCGTGACCTGTTCTGGCTTCCATGGATGCTTGCATATGCTCTATAGGTATACATGAAGGCAAAACACCCATATACAGAAAGCTTTTTTTTTTTTTTTTTTTTTTTTGGTTTTTTGAGACAGGGTTTCTCTGTGTAGCCCTGGCTGTCCTGGAACTCACTCTGTAGACCAGGCTGGCCTTGAACTCAGAAATCTGCCTGCCTCTGCCTCCCAAGTGCTGGGATTAAAGGCGTCAGCCACCACCATCTGGCCAGAAAGCTTTTTTTTTTTCTTTTTTCTTTTCTTTTTAAAAAAAGGAGCTCAAGTCAGGGTTTGCAACATGCTTCCTGCTAATTTGCTAATTTTTTTTCCTGCATCTGTCCTCCATTTTTTTGTTTTGTTTTGTTTTCATTTTTATGGACATGTCAGCCACTAAGCAAGTGCTTTGTTCTGCTGTTGTTTTTTTGTTTGTTTGTTTGGTGGTTTTTTTTTTTTTTTTTTTTTTTGGTTTTTTGAGACAGGGTTTCTCTGTGTAGCCCTGGCTGTCCTGGAACTCACTCTGTAGACCAGGCTGGCCTTGAACTCAGAAATCCACCTGCTTCTGCCTCCCAAGTGCTGGGATTAAAGGCGTGTGCCACCATACCAGCTCTGCTGTTGATTTTTATTGTTGTTAATAATTTGCTATATAGGAACATAGTGTTTCCTTTGAGTAGAAGACCCTTAATGTGTGTACTTTTCTGGTGATCTGTGCCAAGCCTTGCACTCTGAGGTTTTGCATCTTCAACCTATCTCATGTGAACAGCCTTGATTAAATCAATGCATTCCTGGTTTCATAGTTGTAAATATTTGACCAAAGTAATGCTTTGCGTAAGATAATTTAGAGTATATTGGGATTTAATTTAGGATTAAAGATGATGTTAGAGCTTTGAAATTTGAGCCTACATGATAGTGATGGATTGTATCATTTTTCTTAATTACTTGAGCTTTCTGGTACTGGAATGTACTTAACTGTGGAGAAGGAGACCCAAAAGGGAAGAATTAGATCTTTTTAAGAAGTTGGTCTGGCTGGGCAATGGTGGCACACGCCTTTAATCCCAGCACTTGGGAGGCAGAGGCAGGCAGATTTCTGAATTCGAGGCCAGCCTGGTCTACAGAGTGAGTTCCAGGACAGCCAGGGCTACACAGAGAAATACTGTCTTGGAAAAAAAAAAAAAGAAGTTGGTCTGAATTTTTTTTGTGTGTTTTTTTTGTTTTGTTTTGTTTTGTCTGTCGACAGGGTTTCTCGGTGTAGCCCTGGCTATCCTGGAATTCACTCTGCAAACCAGGCTGGCCTCCAACTCAGAATTCTGCCTGCCTCTGCCTCCCAAGTGCTGGGATTAAAGGCGTGCGCCACCACTGCCCAGCCTGAACTTTTCTCATCACAAAAATAAATGATGAGCTTAAACAGGAAACAGAAGTACCCTCAGCTATGTGTAGTCCATGGAGAAAAGATGAATCTTAGAGCCACGGCCCTCCAGACGTTACCTCAGGAACGGTCAGCTAGAGCTTTGGCTGTAAATCCTCCCCAGGTTTCTCATTAGCAACTTACACTCAGCAGTGAAGACATGGAGGAATTGGGCAGTTATGGCAGAATCCTGAGTTGTCTTGAGATTCGTACATACACTCCCTCACCCTTGATCACACTTTTCCAAAGCTGGAGGTTGAGGTAGAGAGAGAGATTCGGTGATCCAGGAGGTGGCTTTCCCAAGGAAAGGCTCATGCATTGCGCTCAGGATGTTCTCACTCCTAAATGTCCCAGAGCAGAAACTACACTGTATAAATTGTGATAGTAGGGGACTGTGTTCATGTTCTCCACTTAACAAAAGGAGGAGAGAGAGCTGACAGAGTGGTATTTCATCCCAATCTAGGGAGTTGACTGGTTCTCCAGCCCTGTTATGCAATCTGTTCTAATGATGTTTCCCTCAGGCAGAAGATAAAGAAGAAGAAGATGTGTCTAGTGAGCCAGAAGCTTCACCGAGTGCAGACACAACTATTCTGTTTGTAAAAGGAGAAGGTAATGTACGCAAAGATTGCTCGTTTTAACTCCAGTCTTACACATGTGAATACTGATGTGTATAGTAATGCTAACTTTAAAGGGAAAAAGAAGCACTATTTGGTTCACTAGAAATGAAACATTCAGCTGGGCAGTGCTGGGCGCACGCCTCTAATCCCAGCACTTGGGAGGCAGAGGCAGGCAGAGTTCTGAGTTCAAGGCCAGCCTGGTCTACACAGTGAGTTCCAGGACAGCCAGAGCTACACAGATTAGCACTGCGGAGACAAGAGAGCCCTTCGTCAGCAAATGAAGTCGAGAACTGACTCCCAGAGTGGTCCTCTGCTCTGCCTGTGTGCATTCATACTCACACACACACTAGCTTCTAAAAGGAGTTTATTTTGTTGTTATTGAATTCAAAATCCTCCTGCTTCAGCCCCTCAAGTGTTGGGATTACAGGCATGCAGCATCAGACCTGTCTGGAATTTGGGAGTATATTTGAGTGTTTAAATGTCAGGAAAACACTAAATGTCTACAATTAGTCCTTGCTTATAGCATAGCATTAATTTGAAAAAAGAAACAAGAAACTTAAGTTTGCATATTTCTTGCTCCAAATACATGGGACCAGAAGTGTTTTTTTTGGTTTGTTTGTTTTGTTCTGTTTTGGGGTTTTAGGATAATGAGCTATTTGGAGGATAGAGTTTATTTCATGTACAGTCTCATCGCGTGAGACTTGTATTTTCCACTTGTAGCATCTTGTTGGCCTACAAAGGTTTAGGCTTTGGAGCATTTCCAGTCTTCCATGTTAGGGCTTCTCAAATTCTTGAGTACCTTTATTTATTGAGAGCTTTGTAGATAGCATTGTTCTTAATACTTTGCAATATTTATTTAATCCCAGCAAACCCTGAGGGTATAGTTATTGTTGATTTTGGGTTTAGAGAGGTCAAGAAACTTGTCCTAGGGTTACCCAGAGCATAGAATAGATTACAGAGACAAGATTCAAGCCCACATATGACTGCTCTATAGCTTGTGTTATGCTAGGTGAATCAGCCCACTAAACTGCCTACAATGTTATAGAGGACAACATCTGATGAAAGCATTTGTTTTCTTGGTCTTTTTTTTTTTTTTTTTTTTTTTTTTTTTTTTTCGAGACAGGGTTTCTCTGTGTAGCCCTGGCTGTCCTGGAATTCACTCTGTAGACCAGGCTGGCCTCGAACTCAGAAATCCGCCTACCTCTAGTTTTCTTGGTCTTAAGTATTCTGTTTTCTGTATATTCCAACTTGATGCCCACAGAAAGTGATTGGATTGCTGGGGATGTGCTCTGTAGTTCTTTACATATCTAGAATGTACAAACATTCTGTTCTCAATACTTTAGAAAAGAGAATTTGAGTTTGTGATTCCTCCTCATTTATTTTTGTAGTAATATACTGCGTTGTATAAACCTGTTGGTGATAATCTTGCTACCATAATTTTTTTTAGCCTCTTAATCTGGATGTTGTTTGGCTGAAATTGTAATACCCAGTTTATGTCCTAAATTGGAATCTCAGAGAACAAACAAAAAAGACTACGTTTAGATTACAGCTCTGGGTTCTTCAGAGCTGGTGCCCAGTCACACTAGAGTGCTTTGCTGAAGAGGGTTCTGCAACCATATCCGTGTCTTCCTTTCCTTTTGATCCTAACCCACCCCTCCTGTTCTGTGTTTTAGATTTTCCAGCAAACAATATCGTGAAGTTCCTGGTTGGCTTTACAAACAAGGGGACAGAAGATTTTATTGTTGAATCGCTAGACGCCTCATTCCGTTATCCTCAGGACTACCAGTTTTACATCCAGAATTTCACAGCTCTTCCTCTAAACACTATAGTGCCACCCCAGAGACAGGCGACTTTTGAGTATTCATTCATTCCTGCAGAGCCCATGGGGGGGCGGCCGTTTGGTCTGGTCATCAATCTGAACTACAAAGATTTGAACGTAAGACCTTTTGAGTTATATTTTGTTTTGTTAGAGATTGCAGTGGACAGTGACCATTGTCCGGTCTTTTTAAGTGCTTATTTTGTGATTCAAACTCTAATAGGCACCAGGAATACAAAAGGAATTGCCTGTCTGTCTCTATCTACATTTATGAGATGATGAGAGAGAGGGCCCAAAATAAGCACTAGCGTAGTGGTAAGGGGCATGCCTGAGCTCTTTGCTGGTCACTGGGTGCTGCTGTGTGTGGGAAAGTGGCTTGAGCTGGATCTTGACAAGGAAAAGGAGTGTACAGTAACTTGGGTGCTGTGGAAGGGTCAGACACGTGCTCTGTCCCAGTGTATTGTAAACTTCTGCCCATTTAAATGCTTCTAAAGACTTTGTTACTGCTTTGGCCTTTTGCATACTTAAAAGTCAAATACAACCCACAGTAAAAAACAGTTATAGCAGGTTTATGTGCTAATTTCCCATATGCCTGAGAGGAGTGTACTGCTTCAGGGAGTAGACCCCAAGTGACAGCTCTGGATGAGGGTGAGTTTACCCTTTCATTTCCCAAGATCTCCCTTGGAGGAGTGGATTCACACCTCCCTCACCACGTGTTAATGGCTTAACCTTGTGTCTTCAGCCAGGCCCTACATTGTGATATGCTTCCCTGTAAGTTAGTGCAGAGGAAAAGCTTTTTATTCTGTCCTCAATGAGACATTTAAATAGGGTTATTTCATTTCGTTGTGTCTTATCATTTCCTAGTTTTTAAGTAGGGTTGAACTAAGTTTGGTAGTGCTTGCTTTGTGGAAGAGCAGCTGTGTGTGTGTCCCAGTGGTTCCCTATATTGGAAAACTAAAATTTGGTTAAATTGTTAACAGTAATTTTTAAAAAAGATTTATTTAATTAATTTATATGAGTACACTGTCACTGTCACTGTCTTCAGACAGAGCAGTTAAGGACATTGGATCCCATTACAGATGGCTGTACCATGTAGTTACTGAGAATTGAACTTGGGATCTCTGGAAGAGGTGTAGCTCATCAAAATTATTTTAAGATGATAATGAAAAAAAAAAAATTCTTTGGCCCTGGAAGTCACTGGTTTGTTCCTTAAAGTGGAATTGGTTTCCAGTCCACTTTCCGTTTAGAGCTTGGACCTGGCTTTGTCGGCCTCTGCTCCTGCAGCTGCATTGTCCTTGCGTGGTGGAGTGCAGGTGGGAGCTGGAGCTGCAGAGGGGCTCTGTGACCTTCACTGCTGTCCCTCCCTGCTCCCTGCAGAGAGTAGAGGGTGGCTTTGGAAAGCTTCTAGGCATTTTATTTTGTAGGAGAATTGGACCTGGCATTGAATAGTACAATTATGGCTTTGTTGTCTCTTACAACTAATGGCGGGAAAGTCAAGTCTATTGGGATTACAATTCTGAGAACACTTGTAGTTTTTATTCTTTGAGCACATCTCACATGTGAATTTTAAATCTGTTTCTTAAACAGGGCAATGTATTCCAGGATGCTGTCTTCAATCAGACGGTCACAGTTATTGAGAGAGAGGACGGGTTAGATGGAGAAACGTAAGTAAAGCTGCACCTGGGATCTGGGAGGTGGTGTGCTCGGACTGCAGGGCCCCTTTAAATGGTCAGAGTGTAATGGCCTGCAGATTAGATTGTCAGAGTAGGGACGAGTAGAACCTGAAGCAGTGCTTCTGTAAAAACAGCAGTTGATTGTTTTCTTTTCCCAAATTCTTTAAGTTGGACCTTAGCTTATCTAACTTTGTGCCTCTGAGATAATTACATAAAGTAGAAAGTTTTTTTCTTAAAAATGTTTTGTTCTGAGTGAAGAATTATCTGTGAACTTAAATGTGACTCACTTGAAGGGATTTATAAATCCAGTTATGAAAAATGATATAAATGTGAGGAAAAACTACTGAAATGGTCTTAAACTGTGAGTTTGAAGTAACACACTTTTAGATGGTAGAATTTTTTATTGAAAAAGTGTTCTTAACTAAATAAAAGGGAATTTGTAGAGCTTGTTGCCTGGAATTATTTAAAATGGTGTATTTTTTTTCTTACATGTTATTTGAAAAGCTATTGTAACATGTATTAGGATTTTGTTTTTAGTTAGATGTGGTATTTATGAATTAACATCAGCTATATTTTCTTTTTTCTGTGCCAGAATTTTTATGTATATGTTCCTTGCTGGTCTTGGGCTTCTAGTTGTTGTTGGTCTTCATCAACTCCTCGAATCTAGAAAGGTAATTATGGATGAGCAACCCTAAAAACCACATTCAAAGTTACAGTACTAACTGCACTGGAGTTCTAGTCTTCTCACTTTACTATAGGTTTGTGGACTTGGAACATTGTTGGTCCTTTTTAAAACAGTACCCAGACAAGACTTCCAATATGTGACTTGAATTGTTAAGATGTGTGTACACATCCAGTTAGTATACTCATTGCCCTCTCTACAGTGACCTTTATATTTAATGTAATAATGTTCCTTGAGTTCAGAAAGATTTTGTTGTTCTATCTACTTAATACATTTTTCTCCTGGATGGATTGTATTATCTGTAATCAACCAATTTATTTGCTATTGCCTCCTGAGTGTTGGGATTAAAGGTGTATACGACCATGCTCAGCTTCCTGCACAGATTTTGGTTTTTCATACCAAAGCTAAAGAAAATGAAATTAAATGGGTTTTATTTGCAGTATTTCAGGAGATGGGCTACAGAGAAAGAGTCTCTCTCTCTCTCTCTCTTGTCGTCATCGTTGTTGTTTGTTTTGAGACAGGATTTCATGTAGCCTAACCTGGCCTTGAACTCACTGTGTTGCAAAGGCAAGCTTTGAATCCCTGATTCTCCTGCATCTCCCTGTAGTATACTGAGATCACATATATACACTATGTATGCCTTGAAAATTTCACACTTTTAGGTGAATTCAGTGTTGTTAGCCTACATGGGATTTTATGTGTTTTGTGCCTGTATCTTTTCTTTTTTTTTTATTAGGTATTTTCTTTATTTACATGTACATTTTCCCTTTCCCAGGTTCCCCTCCAAAACAAACAAACAAACAAAAACAACAAGAACAAACCCCTGTTGCCTCCCCCTTCCCCATGCCTGTCACCCCACTCTCTCCCACTTATTGGCCCTGGCATTCCCCTACACTGGGGCACAAAACCTTCACAAGGCCGAGGTCCTTTCCTCCTATTGATGATCGAATTTGCAATCCTCTACTATATACCTGCTGCCAGAACATTCAATCCCACCCTGTATAGTCCTTGATTGGTTGTTGGGTCCCTGGGAGCTCTGAGGGTACTAGTTAGTAATTGTTGTTCATCCTAAGGGGCTACAAACTCTTCAGCTCCATAGAACCTTTCTCTAACTCCTTCATTGGGGACCGTGTATCTTTTCTTTAATTGTATTTTGCAAACAGTGCAAGATTGCCTGCTTACAGCATTTCAGTAATTATCCTTAATTTCATTGGCTGTAAATTTATTCTTTAGAAAGAAAATCAGTGATATAAGAACAAATTAAGTTCTGTAGCAAGGGTAAGGATCTTTACCTTATGGGCTGAAAATGATCAAGAAGATTTATTCTTTGAAAGCATTTTCCTCTTATGGCATGTGTACATGTGCATTCACATGTGTATACTTTGGCACATGTAAGGAGGTCAAAGGTCAACTTGGAGTTGATTTCTTTCCTTCTACTGTTTGAGACCCTGGGGTTAAATGCCAGGTCATCAGGCTTGGTGGTGAGCATCTTTCTCAGTGAGAAGCCATCTTGCTAGCCCAAGACTGACTGTATATAGTTAAGCATGTTTTCATC
>JADRCD010201689.1:0-23181 GCA_019843815.1 Montemys delectorum
CAGGAACAATAAGAGTAGAAGATGGGAAATCTAGCAAAGGTTGGGGTCACTGTGGTTATTTGCAAAACTCTGACGGTGAGTTAAAATGGTCAGGACATAGCTTGCTTCCGAGCTGTAAAGGAGGGTATCTGAGATCTGCCTGAGAAGATGACTCGGAGGATCCCAGAGACAAGGGACTTGTACGAATGAGGCTGTACCTCGTAAGTGGTCTCTAGGCACTGACATACCCTGTACCGCAGCCCAAAGCCCTCCCTTAGTCACCCTGGGCTCGCCCGATATCCTGTAAGCTTTTGGAGGGCCGACGGGGCGGGATAGCTGGGGTGCGGTCGCCCAACCCCACTCCCTTCCTTAGAAACAGGCTAGGGAAAGAGAGCCGAGGCAGGAAGTGTGGCAACAGCCCCGAGGGGGAAAGAGCCCGGCCCTGTCTCGTCATTGTGAGCCTAGGGGATGGTGCGCCCTACCCTGGGCCTGCCAAATTCTGTGCCTGGGAAGAGGAACCCCAGCAAGCGACCCCCGCGCGAGTCACAACCCAGCTACAGACGCCTCTAGTAAAAGTATGCTCTCCCTCCTCTCTAAATGGTTCAGCCTGCAACCATGGGCGACTACTAAGCCTGGCAGCCGAGGACTGTTCCATTGGCCTGCTGGAGGGGGATGCAGCCTGGGAGCGGGGCCTCGTCACCAAGGCAACAGGCTGGAGTCCGCGAATTGAATTGGGGGCGGGGCACCCCCCTGAATTTCTCTCCCCAGCATCCATATTAGGGCACAGGAAGAGGTGGGACCAGTGCAGTCTTGGGGCGGCCAACTAGGAGCCAGGAACCCGAGGTAGCTGCCAGGTCCCAGGGCGCACCCAGGCCCCCGGACGGCTAGTCCGGACCAGCCTCCACCGCCACCCCCGGCGGCCTTACCCAGCCCCTCAGAACAGCTCTGGGGCTGAGTCCTGTCCCGCCCGGCTAGGCTGGACCCAGCCTGGCAGGTCCCCGCCTGCCCGAGGGCCTGGGTCGGACTTTGCCCCTGGCCCGTCGGGGCGCGGAGGGGGCGGGAAAATGCTTTCAGGCATCCCTGGCGCCTGGGCAGGCTGGTACAGAGCTCCCTGGGTATGTGCTCTTCCCGTCTACCAGAAGGTCTAGCGTCCCCAATTCCCTACCACGTATCTTTGAAGTCTGAATCCTCTTCTCATCTTACTTCCACTCAAGTCGGGGGTGGGCTACCTTCCACTACACAGAATACCTAAAAGGAAGGTAGCCCCCCCTCCCCCGCAATCTGAGGACCTTCTTCCCACCCAAGTAAAAAGGCAAAAATCGCAAAGCAAGAAAACAGAACCCAAAGCCCCTTCTCCAGGAATGGGAAGGTAGAAGGTTAGATAGCAGGTGGAACTTCAAGTAGTGTGAGAGTCCCATCTCTTCCTCTTTCTCAGGTCTCTGGTAAGATAAAGGAGGGTTCTTCAGAGAGAAGCTTAAGGACAAGGGCTAAGTAGCAGAGTCAGAGCTTTGACAGAGAAGGAAATCGAAAGAGGCAAAAGAAAGAGAGCTCTGAAGGACACAGGGGAAGTCCAGTAGAGTAGGAGCACTGAAGAAGAAGGAGCTGGGGACATCCCAGTCTTTGAAGGATCCTTGTGACCCTCAAGTCCTCCCTCCCATCTTGCCCTTGTTAGAGCTCCCCTCCCCCACTACAGTCTCAAGGGAGATTCCAGAAGCCGCTGAGTCTGCGGGCATGCTGCCAGGCCTGTGTCTCCTGCCCAGGCTAATAACTGCATCTGACATGTGGCCTTGCCTGAGGGGGTACTGGCCACAGCGTTGGGGCCAGGGCAGGACGGAGGGCAACATGTTGGGAAGCCAACCTGCCTGTCCCACTGGCCAGGAGGCCACGCTGACTCACCCATGCCACAGCTGAGGCTGGCTAGGCCAAAGCCAAGTCCTGGAGAAAGGCCAGGTCTGCCCAAAGAGGGTCGAAGGGAAGACAAGAGTGGGAGGCTAGGGACAGAAAGGCAGGACAAGAGGAGACACCCAGAGAGACAGATGGGGCCAGGTTAGTCTCTGTGCAGACACAGAGACTGGGAGATACTTAAGACAGGCAGACAGACTGTCTGAGAAATAGTAATTAGTATTTTAATAGCTAGCACTTACATGGTTCTTGATACCATGGGCCAGACACGGTTCTAAAGTGGCTTACATGAAGTCAGTCATTGGTCACTTCCAATGATCCAGGTAGTGCATGATGTGTGAGTTTTCATTTAACAAATGAGAAATGGAGGCACAGGAAATGGCCTTTAATAATGGCTCAGAGCTAAAGGTACTAGAATTGGTGCATAGTCTGCTGGCCCTCTCGGAACACTACTACGTGGTAGTGTTGATGGGCATTTATGTAGAACCAACCACACACAAAGCTCTAGTGAGTAGGCTTTTTGCAAAGGGTCTTCTCCCCGGCCCTCAGAAGGAGAATTAGAGCTGGGCACAGAAAGGTGACACTGGCAATTATGCCAGAGCAGGGTCTTCCTTCACACTTTCTGCACGGGTGTTTGCAGGGGGTGGGGAAGAGACCAGCCAGGGAGGGCAGGGCAGGCCAAGCTGGTACAGCCGGTTCCAGGCCCCTACCATTCTCACTCTTGTGGCCCGGGCACCACCTCCTCAAGTCGCCCTGCTGGCGCCAGGCCTGCCCAGTGTGGAAGGTGTAAAGATAGTCCCCTCCCCCATACTGCCTGAGCTACAGATCTGCACCAGGCTGGCCTTCCTTGCCAGGTTTCCCTACATCCCAGGGTCTAGGGCCAGGGGCTACCATTCAGGATAAGGAGGAAGTTCATCCCCGCCCACCCACCAGGCCTCTCTGGGGCTTTTGGTCTTGGCACCAGGGACTTCTCCTTCTTATAAATAGTTTGGTGACCATTCTCCTCCCTGGGTCCACTGGCCGGTGCCACGGCTGCCACCACCAGGAAACTGGGCTGGGGGCTGCCTGTGAGTCACCCAGTGGGCAGGCTGGGGCGGGAACCCACAAGTCACAGCACCCAGTCTCCAGTCCCTGCCCCTGGGTGTGGACTGGTGGCTGGGCCAGAAGCTAAGAATCAATTGCAGAGGTCTCCCCTAGGAAGCCCCAGACTGCCAGCCATCCTCCTCCCCTGCTTTTGTGGTTTTAGGGGTCCCTCACCCCTCATCTAGAGAGGAAGTTGCTGGGCCTTCTTGGAAACACACTCTGTCTTCTGTCTTCACACTGATTCAACTGAGCCCGGAGGGAGTTTCCCACACAGCTGCCAAAGACTTGGGGGCCTGAGCGCCAAGGTGTCCCCTTTAAGAGAGAGATAAGTTAGAAACAACTGAGCCTGCCCAGCAGAGGAAGCGGGAGAACGTCAGGGAAGTAAGGGCGATGTTGGGAGAGGAAGTGCCAGAATCTCTGGGTCCCACAGAACCTCAGCAAAGGGTGGATGGGGGTGTGTGTGTGTGTAAGTGTGGTTGGCCTGTTAGGGCCTGTGTGAAGCGCATGATGCCTGTGCTGGGCTTCTGTTTGTCTGTTGGTCGAACCCTGCGGGGTGTGGGCCTATTTGTGAGACTTCAGTTCTGCTTTGTGTGCATGGGGTGGAGGTGAGCGTCTATTGGATAGGCTACATAGAGCTCTATTCTAGGCATGCATGTGGCTAACATTTTTGTGTCTGGTTTGTGAGTGCAAGGTACACACTTTGCTTTAAGTGTGTGAAATGTCTTTATGCTTCTATGTAATATATGGCTGATCTCTGTGTGTATGTGTATAGCCTATAACTGCTTGACCCCCGCCCCCCACCTTCCCACCTTGCACATTTAGACCGACTATGTATGTATGTATGTATGTATGTATGTGTGTGTATATATATATATTTATACACACACACCAAACATTGACAGGGGCAGGAAGTAGAACACACCTTCTGTCTGTGCCTATGAGAGAAAAGAGAGGAGAGAGAGAGGAGCCTGGTTGGTCTGTATGGGTGTGTGTGTGTGTGTGTGTGTGTGTGTGTGTGATGTGGTCTGTGACTGGCTGTGTGAGAGAACATGAATGCCTTGTGTGCTCATGAACAGCTGTGTGACTAGCCACAGCTTCTGAAAGGCTAGCTCCATTCTTGTGTGTTCATAAATGCTGAGCTGGGGCCTGTTTCTGCCCCTCTACATGAGCTGTTTGTCTATCCAGACCACAACTGAGAATGTGTCTCTGAACCCCTTATATTCCATCTGTTGGCTAGATCTATTTAAGAAATGACTATGGCTGGCTATGATGGTATAGGCCTTTAATCCCAGGCCTCAGAAGTCAAAAAGCAGCTGGATCTCTGAGTTCTAGGCCATCTGGGTCTACAAATTGAATTTCAGGCTAACCAGGGCTACACAGTGAGATCCTGCTCCAAAACAAACAAACAAAGAACACAGAAAACCCCCAAGGTGATTGTATGTAATGAATGTCCACAACTATGTAGATAGGTGCCTGAGGCATTCTGACAAGTTATGGAGGTGACTGTGACACTTCTGTACATTGGTGTATAGATGTAGGTTTGTCTCTCCTGGTTTTGTACAGTAATAATATTGCTTGTGCATGTGGCCTAGAGGCTCTCAGTGCTTCTATCCTTTCTGGGAATGTCAAACTACAAATGTGCCCTTCTACCTGCTGATCCCCAGCTTGTGTGCAGAGCTGGTTTATCTGGGTCACACCTAGCCTGACTGCATGCTTTGTTTGAAGTTCTGGAGACTGAGTCTACTGTCTCCTCATGCTTGCTGGATCACTGAGCTACATCCATGCACATCCCCTCTGCCTGCGTTTTGACCTGTGGATGCCTCTGAGTTCTCTCTCTTCCCTCTAACCCTGAGTGAGTTACATCTCCAGAGCCTTGTTTCTGACTTGGCTGTCACGGTATCCGCCACCGCTGGGTGTCTTACCCAGATGGATGTCTGCTTTTCTTTCCCTGTCTGTGTGTCCCTGGCTAGATGTCTCAGTGGCCTGTGTCACAGAGGTTTGTTCCTCTGGACTGGCTCTCTCAGGGTGACCCTGTATGTGTATGTGTGTACATTCCTGCATAGCACCCCCACTTCATCCCCTCCCCCGCAGTCTAGCCACCCTGGGGCATGTTTACTTTGCCCCCAGCCTAAGTCTGCCCTGCCCTGGGAGGGACTGACCCTCTTGTCTGTCCAGCTAGCAGTCCACAGGATGTTCCCGAGACGCTGTTTCCGGCCACCCGCAGGTCAGGACCCAGGCGTCCAGAGTGGCGGGGGGTGGGGCTGTTTCGTTGGGGGGGTCCATGTCAGGGCATGAGAATGAGGGTGGGGGCGGGGAAGGGACTAGCCCAACAGGTTCCGCCTCATTCCTGCCCCGCCTCTCACTTCCTGGGTGCCAGCCCGGGGCAGGGGTGGACAGAATGAACCCCATGGCCTCAGAGAGCGTGGGTGGGGCACAGAGTAGGTGTTTTCTGCTGGGCACCTGGACATCTAGGTCTGAGGCACCCCTCCCTACCTCTGTGTCCAGCTCTGAATTCGGAGCGTCCCACCTATTATTCATCTAGTCAGCACAACAACTCAAAGAGCTGGACGTAGTTTTCAGATGGGAAAACAAGCGAGAGAAGAGACAGGATTTGAATCGAACCGAGCTCTGTACGCAGCTGAGACTTGACAAGACCCACAGCCACTGTCCCCTCTAAGCTGTGTGTCTTTGGGGTACAGTAGGAGCTCTAGTCCCCATGAGGCCAGGCTTTCAAGGGTGTTCTGAGTCAAAAAAGCCCCTGGAATGAAATGAATAAGAAAACGATTTTAACCGTTTCATTGCCACGATAGGCTCTGCCAAAACTTCCTGTGGGCTGGTGGGCGGGGGCACTGGGTTCCCGGAGCGAGGCCGGGGGGAGGATCTCTCAATTCAAGGATGGGGGAAGCGTCCCCAATGGCTTTCGCAATGGCCAACGAGGGACGCCGGCCCGCCCTCCTGTCTCCGGAGGTGTAACCCCTCACTCGAGATCTCCAGAACTTGATTCCTAGTCCTGGATGCCTGGAGGGGGGTCTCAAAGTCCCCTCCTCAGGGGCCTGAGTCATACACAGGGAAAGCCGCGAGGCATGAGTCACCCAGGCCGAGCAGGGGGAGTGAAGCAGAGTGCGGTCTGGGGACCCCAGGGCTGGCCTGAGTCACGCACGCCCTGGCCTTACTGACCCCTAGCCCTCCAGTGCCGAGATCAGGAGTGGGAAGCACATGGTCGGCGGGAGGAAGGGCAGTGCGGGAGGAAGCCAGCGCCTGCGGAGCCAGGAAGCTGTTTCCATAGCAACAGGGGGGGTCTCAGCTCACTTAGAGGAAGGTCTTCCCAGCAGGGACTGCCCCGCCCAGGGAGCTGGGGAAGCCCCCGTTCGTTCAGCCCTGGGGCCCGGAGTTTCGGGTCGGGCAGGAAGGGGTTAACGGCAGTCCCCCTCGAGTTTCACCTGCACTCTAAAGTCTCTGGTTCCGCAGCACTGAGCCCCGAGCGCTCCCGCGGCTGCCCCCGCGCGCTCACGTACGATTACAGCCACCCCACCCCCGGCTTGTACTCGCACGCAAGACCGCGTCGGGCTCCACGCACGCAGCGAACTCCATCGTGTCTCACGTCACGAACGACGCACACGCCCCCGCAATGCGGGGTGGAGTCCTCCCAGAGGAGAGTCGTAGACAGCGACAGTGGTGCGCATGTCGATCCCTCCACTGAGCTGGCTGTCTGGTGTGACTTTGACACCCCATCCACATACAAGGTCACAAACAATTCTGACCCACAGTGTCACAAGGACACAGGATACACCTGCTGCACTATAGTAGAAATTCCTGCTCAGCTAAGCCCTGAGTAAATGGACAGGGTCACACGGTCACACAGCCACTTAAACCTAGAAGCAGAGTTACGCAGCACATCGGCCATGTAAAGTGTGTGGAAGATAACACAAACAGCCGTATGCACACACAGGCAACTACATAGCCACATGAACACGCTGGCGTTTACATAATGACACATCATCATCGAAAAGTAGAACAGCCTCTGTTACCTGGGATTTGGACAAGTACCCCTCATATTGGGGGTTGTGGCTGAGACACATGGTAGAGACAGCCATGTCATCACCGAGTTATCACACACATAGATACTTTGCTTGTTAAAGGGAAATGATAAGCCAGGACGTATAAGAGGGCATTATCGAAGAAAAACAATGGCTGGAAATAAGTAGAGTGGCTAATAAAATAATCCATTTTCTCTACTCAGAAACACGGGTCCTACTAAATTGTAGAATGACAGAGCACCAGGGTATGATTACAGACATAGATCCTAATGCCAACCTGAGATACACGTTTCTCATACATGGAATAAATAACACAGACTGACCCAAAAGAAGGGTCATATTGAACAATCTCATAGACTGCTTGGACTACGCAGAGAAACACAGGAGTGTGGATGAGGATCCCACTATGTAATCCTGGCTGGCTTGAAACTTGTTAAATCGACCAGTCTCTCCTTGGTAACAGAGATTCACCTGATGTTTGACCACCTTATGCTGGGATTAAAAGTGTACATCACCAAGGCTGGCTAACCATATTTTTGGTTTGTTGTTTTTGTTTTGTTTGTTTGTTTGTTTTTGTTTTTTCGAGACAGGGTTTCTCTGATTAGTCCTGGCTGTCCTGGAACTCACTCTGTAGACCAGGCTCGCCTCGAACTCAGAAATCCGCCTGCCTCTGCCTCCCAAGTGCTGGGATTAAAGGCGTGTGCCACTACTGGCCAGCAGTCCAGCTTGTTTTCAAGTTTCTTTTTCAGATTCATTTTTTTTATGTGTATGAGTGACAGCCTACATGCATGTATGTACACCACCATGTATGTGCCTGGTGCAAATATGTCCTATCTCCTGGTACTGAAGCTATGTACGGTTGTGAGCTGCCACTCCAGCCCCTACACTTATGTTCTGAACTTGTGTATTATGCACAGATTGATACCTTGAACTTCCTGACAGCCATCAAGTCACACACACACTCAGCTGAACAAACTCCAGGATCCCAAGACACAAGTGGAGGCTAGCCCAATCCTAGACCCACCACTTCGCACCTACACAGACAGGAGCACATTTCCGTTGGACTTAGATACTCAGTGTTGTGAGGTGGGAGCTCCAGCAGAACTGCAGTAACTGGGTGGGGGGGGATTGTCGGAGTCCCAATGCCAAGGGAGCATGGAATTCACAGAGGATGTTGCATACTCATGGGAGTGGGTTGGTGCTGTCCTCTGGTTGTGGAATCAAGGGTCTTCATCCCATCTGTGATGACTGGATCAACATCCAGATGTGCAGGCTGAAGGGGATGGGCTGGGGTCCAGCTGTGGCCTTAGGGAGGGGCTGAGTCACTCACTTCCCAGCAGTACAACCCAGGCTGGATCCAGCTATTCCTGGAAACAAGTACGAGGTGGGGTCCCCAAACCAGCTAGAGGTTACTGATCCAAACTTGCAGAACATGCACTCTAGGTTCCTATAACTAGAGGCCTTCAGATCTCTGCAAACTTGGAGGTTCCCTACACCTAAAATGGGTTGGCATCCTTCTAAGTGCAAGGTCAGTCTCAAAGGAAGGATCTGTGGCTCTTTTTGCATAACTAAAAGCACTTATATCCAGTGCACTGCTCTTTGGTTGTAAAAAGAGATTGCCTTGTTGCCAACATCAAAGCTTTTCTTCCCCCTAAAAGGTGGGGCTCCCTGCTGTCCCCTGTGGAAAGTTATAACTCCTTCCTCACTAGAGTGAAGTATTTTCATTATTTATTTGTTTATGTGTTTATTTACTTACATATTTATTTAGAAATAGGTCTCTCTTATGTGGTCCTTGCTATCATGGAACTCAATATGTAGGCCAGTTGCTGGGCAGTGGTGGCACACGCCTTTAATCCCAGCACTTGGGAGGCAGAGGCAGGCGGATTTCTGAGTTCTGATCTACAGAGTGAGTTCCAGGACAGCCAGGGCTATACAGAGAAACCCTGTCTCGAAAAAACCAAAGTAAATAAATAAGTAAATATGTAGGCCAAGCTGGCTTTAGACTCACAGCAATCCACCTGCCTCTGCCACTGGAGTGTTGATATTAAAGGCAGGAGCACCATCATACTCAGCTCTTCTTCTTTTAAATCTTCTTTTAAATCTTTGGTTTTTGTTTTTTCTTTTCTGAGACAGGGTCTGAGTGTAGCCCTTGGTATCCTGGAATTCTCTCTGTAGACCAGGCTGGCCTCAAACTCAGAAATCTGCCTGCTTCTGCCTTCTAGCTTCATTTAAATCTCAACTTCTTGAACATCTGACACCTGTAATACCACACCAACAACTTAAGTCACTTTCCATACCTGGATTTTCAGATTTCTTCTAAACTTCAAAATCCCTGCAATGCAACCCATCACCCTAAATTTTTTGTCCCAGAATGTCAGCCATACATTCTTGTAACAATCATGGTTCCTGGCAACAGTGTGTGTGTGTGTGTGTGTGTGTGTGTGTGTGTGTGTGTGTAGGACAGCATAGCCTTGTTTCCACTTTGGGGCATCAACTCTGGTGGATGTGGGATGGGGGAGCCAGTTGGCAGCCCCCATGCCCAGTCCAGTCCGGAAGCACATTCCCTTCTATACCTTTTCACAGGATCGATCGCAGGGACTGGAATCTGGAAAACAAGGTGTGAGGAGTTGTGGAATTGTGAATCAGCTTCCATGGCTCTCTGGTGTGTGCATTTGAGAGTTTGAGTGGGGTGCAACCGAGTGTCTGTAGTAGATTAACAACTCTCTAGTAAGATAGAGGGCGGGTGGTTGATGTCACTGGGCTCACCCAACCAGGACAGGGTCGCTGGACTGGATCCCGGCTCATTGCCTGGATGGAAGCAGAGCATTAACCCCCTCCGACCTGAACCCGCCCCAAAGCAGCGCCGGCTCCACTCCTCCCTCTGGGCACATTTAATAGCCTCTAATTACAGCACATTACCCCACCCGCCTGCGGGGGAGGGGCTTTCAGTGGACCCAGGGGTCAAAGGGCGCGGTCTGGGCTTTACCCCCAGCGTCAAAGCCAGTGTACTTTGTAGCCGCTGTTCACTCATTTGCAAAACGGCGGATTTTCAAAAAAAAAAAAAAAATTAAATAATACAGATTCTAAAATTAAGAAAACAAAACCTGGGAACTAAAGTAGCCCTTGCCTCCTAGGGTCTTGGAGGACAGTCAATTGTCTGTAGATATAGCTTAGTGGAAAGCCTGAAAACAGTAAGCATTCTACAAATGATGTTTTGAGACTTTATTGTCAAAAAATTCTAAGCCCTCTGAGCTCCCCTAAACCGGCCCAACCGGTGGACGCACCCTTTTCCCAGAAGGATGCGTTCCTGCGTTCTGCGCGCCCCCTGGTGGGCTTCAGGTCGCTCGCAGCTTTGGCCTGGTCAAGTGTTTTTTTTTTTTTAAGGCAGGGAGGTGCTCAGATCACCCCGAGCGACGTAGCTCACAGGAAGGAGACCCCCGGCTGGGCAAGTGCAAGTGTCCTTTACTCAAGACACACTTGACGCTACCTGCTCCCAACCATACCCGCGTCTTCAGCCGGAATCACTGCTCTGGGGAAGACGCTTTTAAGATCCTCTCACTCCACGACTACAGGATTTTATTATTCTCTCCGCCCACATAAAGAAAGTCTCGGATCATAACGCGGCTGAAACGGAGGATTTCTTTCAGCGTTGGGGGGAAAACCATGAATGTGCCTGTGGAACTGGGTGCGGTAGATCCGCCTTAAAAGGATCTTGAGAACCACTCCACTAGGTAAAGAAAAGCGGCGAGGATCCTCGCGGAGGCCACCTCCACTCTCCCCACCGGCAGGACTGAGCCAGACTGACACCTAGCGGCAGAACGTGCGCTTGCCTGTGTCCCACATCCAAGATGGCGAGGCGAGTGCTTGCAATTGGAAGGGATCACGTGTCTGAGGCGGAGCCTATGGCTAGGGGGCGGGATGCAGCGGGGCGGCGCTCTAGGCGGAGCGGGAGGTCTGGGCTTCGGGCGCTCGCTGGTGGCGGACCCGGAGGCTGCTGCTGCGTGCCGGGGCTCCTTGGCCCGGATCGAATTCGATCCGGAGCCATGAGTGTGGACAAGGCCGAGCTATGCGGGTCTCTGCTCACCTGGGTAGGTCGAGGGGCGGGGCTGGGTCAGGTGTGCGCCCTTTCCTCTCGTCCTGTCTTGGTCTTCTTTCCTCTGTCTTGGAGCTGGAAGGAGGAATAGGTCGTAGGCTTACTGGGCCGTTGGACTCTGACCTGACCACCTGCTTCTGTCACGTGGGCAGGCCTGAGAGGAAAGAACAGGTGAGGCCACGCCCCTCTGGGGCACAGGCCTGGACCCACGTTAGCAGTGGGGACCAAGAGACTGGTGGTAACGCCCTGACCTAGGTTTGCAGGGTTTGCCAGAATAGGTAAAATGAAGCCACGCCCCGTCCCTGCCTAGGTGTATAGAAGCCACGCCCCCGAAGAAATGATTTGTTGGTGCTACTGGCTAGTGCCTTTCTAACCCCATGAGGTGTCTGATGGCTGGGGGAAAAGTCTGCAGTTCCAGGTCTTCAGTTTTTCTGTTGCCCTTCCGTCGTTCCCCTTTAGTTGCAGACGTTCCAAGTTTCGCCCCCTTGTGCCAGTCCCCAGGACCTGAGCAGCGGACTCGCCATAGCCCATGTGCTGAATCAGATGTGAGTGCGGCTGAGTGGGAGGATCCTGAAGGGCTCCCCAGCCGGCTCATCCCACCTTTCTGCCTTTAGAGACCCTTCCTGGTTCAACGACGCATGGCTCCAGGGCATCTCAGAGGACCCAAGTCCCAGCTGGAGGTTGAAGGTGACAGGTGGACTCCTGACTAGGGAATAACTAGAGGACTTAAGAGATGATCGCAGAGGGAAAGCTAGATACAGGGCCTGCGCGATGGACTGGCAGACCTGCCAGGAAGAGGGCCAGATGTCCGGTGATCAGCAAGCTATTTTTGTTCTTTATATTGAGCACCCACAATACGACAAAAAACTTGCCATCATTCTTATGATGTGGGCAAAAAGCACATACACAAACACATGTTAACGTCCAAGAGGTGTGGTGGCAAATGCTTGTAATCCCAGCTATCGTGGTATGCTAAGGGCAGGGGATGGTAAATTCTCCATCATCCCTTCTCAAAACCTTAAAAAGGAGGCCAGGGATATAGCTTAGCAAAAGAGAATTTGCTTGCCCTACACAAGGTCCTGAGTTCAATGCCAGGTAGCAGGGTATACTAGTGGGGGGGTGGCAGCGAGACCATGTGGCACACATGGGATCCCAGTACTTAGGAAGCAAGGGGATCGGGACATCAGGGTTAACTTTGGTGGCTACACAGCAAGTTAGAACTCATTCTGAGCCACGTGAGGTGCTGCTTCAAAAAACAACTAGACTGGAAGAATGACATGCGTGTTGGTTAAAAATGAATACTGTTCTTCCAGAGGAACTTACTGCTTCTTCAAGAGAGGACCTGAGTTCGATTCCCAGCACAGACATCAAACAGCTCTCAACCACTTGTAACTGCTCCAGGGGATCTGACACTTGTAGTCTCTGCAGGCACCCTCATATTCTCTTTTTTTCCTCTGTCTATCTGTCTGTATGTATGTCTCTCTCTCTCTCTCTCTCACTCACTCACTCACACACACACACTTTTTCTCATACACTGTCTCTCACACACATACAGTTAAAAGATAAGATAAATCTTAAAAAAACAAGAAAACATTCATATAAACCTATGAAGACAAAAAAAAAACAAAAACCTATGAAGACAGTAGAAGGAGGGCTGTGAGAGCGTTGGGAGGTGGGTAGGTGCTTGTTTTGTTGTTTTGTTTTTATTTTTTAAAGATTTATTTATTCTTGTTATAAATAGGTACATTGTAGCTGTCTTCAGACGCACCAGAAAAGGGCATCAGATTTCATTACAGGTGGTTGTGAGCCACCATGTGGTTGTTGGGAATTGAACTCATGACCTTCAGAAGAGCAGTCGGTGCTCTTACCCGCTGAGCCATCTCACCAGCCCTTGTTTTTATTTTTGTTTTTTGTTTTGTTTTGTTTTGAGACAGAGTTTTTCTGTGTAGTCCTGGCTGTTTTGGACCTTGCTCTGTAGACTAGGTTGGCCTCAAATTCAGAAATCTGCTTCTGTTTCCCAAGTGCTGGGATTAAAGGCAGGTGCCACCACTCCTAGCAGGGACTCTAAAGTACTGTGGAAGGGCAAGGAATAGTCTCAGCAAAGGAAAAACACATCCTGGCAAAGCCATCTAGAAGCCACCCTTGGCTGTCTGGGGACAGATGCAACACAAGCAGCAAGAGTAGGAGATGAGGGCTGGAGAGATGGCTCAGTGGGTAAGAGCACTGATTGCTTTACCAAAGGTCATGAGTTCAAATCCCAGTAAAAACATGGTGGCTCACAACCATCTGTAATGAGGTCTGACACCCTCTTCTGGTGCGTCTGAAAACAGCTACAGTGTACTTACATATAACAATAAATAAATAAATCTTTAAAAAAAAAAAAAGGAGCAGGAGACGAAAGGTTGGGGCGGGGGAGTGGCTTGGTAGAAAAGCCCTTGTCTACCATACCTAAGGCCCTGGATTTGATCACCAGAACTTCTACCCCATCCACAAAGATGGTACTGGGCTGCGCTATCAGTTGTGAGATGAGAAACAGTGGGTGCAGTCCTCCAAGTGAGAGGTAGCAGTAGTTGGTCCAGGCAGTGAGTCACCATCCGATTCTGGAACTTGTGAGTAAAGATGGTCAGGTAGACACTAAGTGCAGACCATGCAGTTTAGCCCTAGAGGAGGAGGATATTTAGAATAGGGCCAAACAACAAGGTGGGATGAGCAGTGGATGAAAATTGAGGGACAGGGTAGGAAGCGAAGATAGGTTTGGGGCTGTGGGGATGGGGGATTGCTCTAGACCTCCATGCATAGGTATCGCTTTGGCCTCACCAGGTCAGGAAGCTGGAGAAGATCTTACAGAGCTTGGTGGAATACTCCAAGGATGTGAGTAACTGCAAAGGACTTTAGGGGACTGGGTTGGGAGACAGGGTTCGGTTTATGAGCCCTGAAAGCTCCTTTTCCCTGTGTTCTCAGGTTCTGGGGCACCCTGTGTCAGATCAGCATCTTCCAGATGTGAGCCTCATTGGCGAGTTCTCAAATCCCGCAGAACTCGGCAAACTGCTTCAGTTGGTACTGGGCTGCGCTATCAGTTGTGAGAAAAAACAGGGTATGAGCGGAGCTAGAGGGGAGGAAGCCGAGAGCACCCAGGGGATGCCCTGAGGAAGTGCTCTTTCCTCCTCAAGCCATCCTTGGTCTCAGCCTCTCACCTTCATCTTCATCCCCAGAGTATATCCAAAGAATTATGACCCTGGAGGAGTCTGTTCAACATGTAGTGATGGAAGCCATCCAGGAGGTGGGTGAAGGCCTCCTCTGTGGCGATCCAGAGGGTCAGGGGAGGGGACACTTCTAGGATAGAAGCCTCCGGGCACAGACCCGGCTTTGCATTGTAAGGCTAGGTCTCTGCCTGCAAGTCAGCAGGCTAGGCAGCCTCTAAGTCAGCTCTAGGTTAGAACCCTGCAGCCTCCAAAGTTGTGGCCTTTTTCCTGCCACTGGAAAGAGTCCCTGGGCAGGAGTTATCTGGAGTTCTGTGGCCTTGGGGAGGGGGAAAGGGGAGGGAAGGGGTTCCTAAGCTGAACTGTAGAATCCTTGAAGAGAGCCTCGGTTACCATGATGCCCCCTTCCACACGCAGCTCATGACCAAAGACACTCCTGACTCCCTGTCACCAGAGAATTATGGGAACTTTGATGCACAGGTAATGATCTCGAAACTTGGTAAAGGATTCGTGCTGCTATGGTGGAAAGACTTGTCCTTATGTAGTCCAGGCAGCAAGAGTAAACCTCTGATCCTCCTGAGCTGAGATTACAGTTGAGCACCTGATAAGGGGGCTTGTTAACCTTGAGCTTTTAACCAACCCTCACAGTCTCTTGGGATCTTAGCCTCTTCCTTTGCCAGACCCCAACGGTTAGAAAATTATTCTTCTTCCATTTTCTTAGGACCCCAGCCCAGTCTTTTTTTGTTTGTTTGTTTTTGTTTTTTGGGTTTTTTTTTTTTGCTTTTTGTTTTGTTTTGTTTTGAGACAGGTTTCTTTGTGTAGCTCTGGCTGTCCTGGAACTCACTCTGTAGATCAGGCTGGCCTCGAACTCAGAAATCTGCCTGCCTCTGCCTCCCAACTGTTGGGATTGAAGGCGTGGGCCAGCACTGCCTGGCCTCAGCCCAGTCTTAGATCCTGGGGTTCCTTAACCCCTCCCCAGAATCCCTAGACACAGCTTTCCTACTCCCTCCCTACTGACTGGATCACCAAGTCTTGCATCTTCCGCCGCCTTGCCCTTCTCAGTCCCGCAGGTACTATTTCCTGAGTGAGGAGGTGGAGGAGGGTGATGAGCTTCAGCAAAGATACCTAGATCTGGAGCGCCAGGTGGGTGGAGCCGCTTGCACAAACCCACCTACGTAAGACCTGGTTCACGATTCATTCAGTTCACCTATCTTCTCTGCCCACAGCTTGTGCTCCTTTCAGAGGAGAAGCAGAGTTTGGCACAAGAGAATGCTGCCTTAAGAGAGAGGGTGGGCCGGTCGGAAGTGGAGAGTGCCCCAGGCCTCACTGCTAAGAAGCTGTTGCTCCTGCAATCACAGCTAGAACAGCTCCAAGAGGAGAATTTCAGGTGTGGTCAGCCGAGAGGTGGGAGGGTGGGGCTGGGTGGGGCCGGGGCACTGGGGCCAAAGGGCATCCTCCTTTATCTTCCCCCTGACACCCCAGGCTGGAGAGCAGCCGGGAAGATGATCGGCTGCGATGCCTGGAACTGGAACGTGAGGTCGCTGAACTGCAACAACGGAACCAAGCACTGACCAGCTTATCCCAGGAGGCACAAGCGCTAAAGGATGAGATGGATGAGCTGCGGTAGGTAACAGGTCCTGAGTGCCCACCACATATCTGCAGCGTTGGCACAGAATGCCCCCTAGTGCTCTGGCACATTCAACTCCCAGATGCTAAATGAACCTATACACTACACTTTGCAGGCTCCCAACATGGCACCTTGAGCCACGTCATGCCACTTAGGCCTGCCGCACTGTCCCGAACTTACTATGTCTCCTGAGAGACCCCTTGGATCCGTGGTGCCCCCTTGGTTTTACATTGTCATTAGTCAACACCTTACAGCACCCCTGACAAATATAACTCCTAGCACTCTCCTGACCCCAGTGCACTATTTGGATCCCATCATGCCCCTGGATTCTAGGATGCCCTCTAAGACTGTGTCGTTGCAGCGCCCTATGAACCTCCTGTGCCTTCTGTATCCCAAAAGACCACTCCTGTAACCCTAACCACTCTTAGAATGTTAATGCGCCTGGTGAACCATCCCACCTGGATTCTGAAGACTCCTCACAGCTCCCCCACAACCGCAAAGTGTCTGCTATCTCACAGTTCTTCCGTGTCTGCAGTTCCACTCCTGAGAACCCTTCCATTATTAACCTGTTTCCCTAATGACCCCTTCACCGTGAGCCTAAATCCCTCAGGCTGAAAACCCTTCCCTTCCCAACTTCCCAGCCAGCCTCTGAGATTTCCACTCCCTATCCCCTTCTCAGGCAGTCCTCCGAACGTGCAAGGCAGCTGGAGGCCACTCTAAACAGCTGCCGTCGTCGCCTGGGTGAGCTCCAGGAGCTCCGGCGGCAGGTGCGGCAGCTGGAGGAGCGAAATGCTGGCCACGCGGAGCGCACGCGGCAGCTAGAAGATGAGCTGCGCCGGGCAGGATCCCTGCGTGCCCAGCTCGAGGCTCAGCGCAGGCAGGTAAGGCAGGTAGCTCCACCCCTTAACGGCCCGCCCCATCACTATGGTCCACCCCCAGCAAGGCTCTGTAGCCCTCCCTCTTGTGTTCCTAGGTCCTGCTCTCTAGACTCACCCCTTCCCTGCCTGGGTTTGTAAGACCCACTGCTTCTCTTAAGCACCCCTCCTCCCAACTTCTTGGCGCCGCCTGGGCCCTCTGGTTCACTCTCTCTTCTGCCGCTCGGTGGCTGCCCCTCCTTCCATCTCTGCTGTCCCCACAGCTTCCCCTTTCACTCTTTCATTAAATAATTTTTTTATGTATGGATGTTTCATCTGCATGCATGTCTGTGCACCACATGTGCATCTGATGCTCATGGAAGCCAGAAGAGGGCATCAGATCCCCTGGGACTGGAGCCAGCACACGGATGCTGGGAACGGAGCCCCATCCTCTGGAGGAGAGGAGCTGGGGCCGTTATTTGTTGAACCTCCTCTCCAGCCTCTAACTCCTTAAGTTATAGTTTGTGTGTGAGTGTGCAAGTGGGGTTCGGAGAACAACTTGTAGAAGCTGGCTTTCTCTTTCTGCCACGTGGGTTCCAGGGACTCCGGCTCAGAACTGAATCCTCTTGCAGGTGCAAGAGTTGCAGGGCCAGTGGCAGGAAGAGGCCATGAAGGCTGAGAAGTGGCTGTTTGAATGCCGAAACCTTGAGGAAAAGTGTGACCTGGTGTCAAAGGAGAAGGAGGTAAGGCCGAAGCCGCTCAGCCCAGGCTCTACCCTGTGTGTCCTGGGATAGCCCATTTTCCAGGAGGTCCAGCTGACTGACGTCTGGCATCTGCCCCTGTAGCGGTTATTGACTGAGAGGGACTCCCTGAGGGAGGCCAATGAGGAGCTCCGCTGCGCCCAGCTCCAGCCTAGGGGATTGGCTCAGGCTGGTGAGTTTCAGATACGGCTTGCGGGTGGTCTGGAGCTATACTTGAGCCGGCAACGATGATCCTTGAAAAGAGAACCCAGGGATGGAGACTGTAGATGCATAGAAACCTGAAGATCTCTTGTTTTCTTCAGACCTCTCCCTGGATTCTACCCCTTCTGGCCTGGAAAACTTAGCAGCAGAGATCCTGCCTGCAGAGCTCAGGTATGTTGGGACCTTTTAAGGCTCTGGACCCGTCCAGGCCAGGCAAGGCAAGGCTCCTCCTCAGCCGCACTCTTACAGTACAAGCACTGACCTGGCTAAAGGCTTTACTGTTCCAGGGGCTTTGCCTCTTCAGGATCCATGTTCAGAACACAAATTAATGTATACTGAATATGGCTTTGCTCCAGGTGCAAAACTGTTATATTTTACCCCTGACCTGAGAACCAGGGGCCATCGCTGGCATCACTGGTGCCCCTACTGTGTCCAGTTCCTTTAGCTCTGCTCTGGTAACCCCCATCCCAGCTCTTACTGTTTCCACAGCTGGATGCAAGTGTTTGAATCCCCTACCCCCTCACCTCCTTTGGAGCCCCACCCTCTTTGATTTCCCTCACTACCCCCAGGTCAGCTCCCAGAACCTAAGCCGCCGGAGTCCTTGCTAGGTCCTCAGTATTCCTACCCCCAAGGCAGGCTGGGTTCTTTGCAAGGCAGCATTCGACCCAGAGTTTCACCTGGGTCTGTAGTCTGTCTAGGACAAAGTCCTACTCACTTCTCCCTGTTTTTCAGAGAAACACTCGTGCGGCTTCAGCTGGAGAACAAGAGACTGTGCCAGCAGGAGGCGGCGGACCGGGAGCGGCAGGAGGAACTGCAGCGCCACCTGGAGGAGGCCAACAGAGCACGCCATGGGCTGGAAGCGCAGCAACGGTAAGAGCCCTGTCAGTTTGTTTGGAAGGGAGCTCTAGACGCGACCAAGGACCAAGTGCAAGTACTGAGCACTCTTCCCTGCCAGGCTGAACCAACAGCAGCTGTCGGAGCTGAGGGCCCAGGTGGAAGAGCTACAGAAGGCCTTGCAGGAGCAGGGGGCCAAGACGGAGGACGTGAGTGCTTACCTCCTCCCTGCTTGGCTCTTTCTTGTGCCCCTCAGTAACCCTCCTTTCTTCCTCCCCCTACCCCTGCTGCCTGATGCCTGAAGAGGGCCACTGTGAGTACCACGGGTCCAGGGAGGCACACCATTGTCACCTGCACAGCTTTTCAGACCTTGTCCCCAATCCCCTCACTCCCCGCTGCTTCTCTCCCCCAGCCCACCCTGCTGAAGAGGAAGCTGGAGGATCATCTGTAAGTGCAGAGAACCTTTACTCTCGGGGTGGGAACTCTTGGGACAGAGGTGTGGAGAATTGTGGGTGAAGAGACCCAGTCAGCTCAGGTCAAGTCCAGTCTTTATTTTGGGACCGGATGTTGTGTAACTGCAGCTGGTCTTGAATTCCTGACCCTCCGACCTCTCTATCTCCCAAGTGCTAAGATAATAGGTGTATACTAATAACACAACACGTCTTGCTCTCAAGGGTAATCCTTTGTTTGTTTTTTAAATTTACTTATTTTATGCGTGTGAGTGTTTTGCCTGCATGTCTGTGTACTGTGTGAGCCCATGGAGATCGGAGGAAGGCCTCCTATCCCCTGCACTTGAGTTGCAGAATAGTTGCGAGCCACCATGTGGGTGTTGGAAACTATCCTTGGGGTCCCCCACAAGAGCAGTAAGTGCGTCTTAACCCCCTCTTTTGTATTATTATTAAACAAGTTCTTCCTGGAGCTCAGCCTGACTTGCGGCTTGTAATCCTTCTGCCTCAACCTCCTTCCTGTTATGCACCACTGGGCCTAGCTCAGAATCTTTTTTAGAAAAAGTAGAGGATGCTCATATAGGCCTGTGATTCCAGCACTCAGGACAGAAGGAAGATGGACAGGAGGTCAAGGCCGTTCTGGGTTACATGAGACTCTGTTTCAGAAAAAAAAAGTATGGTTATATGTATGTGTTATTTTAAAATATATATAATGTTTATACATTATGGTATTTATTGTGTAATATATGATATAAATATATTACATATATGACATATACATTATATATGATGCATGTGTATATATGTATGTGTGTGTGTGTGTGTGTGTGTGTATGACTTAGTGGTAGGGCACTAGCGTGGTATGGATTAGGCCCTTAGACTCTATCCTTAGTGCCACAAGAAGTAAAAATAAAAATATCCCTGGGGCTTGAGAGATAGTTCTCTTAAGAGTACAGAGGAGGAGGCTAGAGAGTTGGCTCAGTGGTTAAGAGCATCGACTGCTCTTCCAAAGGTTATAAGTTCAAATCCCAGCAACCACATGATGGCTCACAACCATCCATAATGAGATCTGATGCTCTCTTCTGGAGTGTCTGAAGACAGCTACAATGTTCTTATATATATAAAAAAAAAAAAAAAAAAAAAAGAGTACAGAGGAGGGCTAGAGAGATGGCTCAGAGGTTGAGAGCACTGACTGCTCTTCTAGAGGTCCTGAGTTCAATTCCCAGCAACCACATGGTGGCTCACAACCCTCTATAGTGGAGTCTGATGCCCTCCTCTGGTGTGTCTGAAGACAGCGAGCGTATATTCACATACATTAAATAAATAAATAAATAAATCTTTAAAAATATTTTATTTTCATGTTGAGTGGCTCACAACTACCTGTAATTCCAGCTCCAGGCAATCTAACCCCCTCTCTTGCCTCCCCAAGCGCACACACAAGTGTGGCATACATTAAGCCCCACACAGGCATAACACATAATAAATACATCCTGAAAGACAAAGCACCAATCCTGTCTGCTAGGTGGAGAGTGAAACTGAAGTGTTAGAAGTGCAAGAAGATGGCCAAGGGTGAAGGGATGATGGGGACCAAACCAACCCGGGGACCACAGGATAGGGAGTGTCTCTGCTATAGAGAATCAGCTGAGAGTTCAGTGGGATGCTGGGGTGTGGCTTATGGCAGAATACTTGTCTAGAATGGACAAGGCCCTGGATTATATCTCCAGCCCCACAGATAGGTGGATGGATGGAGATAGATGGACAGAGGTGGGTGGATGGACAGGTGGACAGGCAGACAGATGGATAGATGGAAGGTCACCCCACTGCTTCCATGCCCACAGGCAGAAGCTGCATGAGGCTGACCTGGAGCTGCAGAGGAAACGAGAATACATTGAGGAGTTGGAGCCGCCCACTGATAGCAACAGTAAGTGGGGCCCAGCATTAGCCAGGTCTGGAGGGAGCCCTGAACGTAGCATGGAACTTGGAGGCCCTTGTTTTGTTTTTCAGCAGCCCGGCGGATCGAGGAGCTGCAGGACAGCCTACAGAAGAAGGATGCAGACCTGCGGGCCATGGAGGAACGATACCGCCGCTACGTGGATAAAGCACGCACGGTGAGGCTGCTAGGTGTCCCACTGTCCTACTCCGTATGCTTCCCATCAGCTCACATCTCCTGCCAGTTTGTATATCTCTGCCCTCTGTGTTCACACTTGTCATACCATACCATATCACACCATAGGCGTCTGCTTGGTGCTGCTGCTAAGGGCTGTCAAGTCCATTGTACTCAGTGTGTCGAGTTCTACAAAGGAGCTTGGGTGGCATAGCACAGTTGTAGAGTTTCTGCCTCCAATCCACCAATGAGGTACTGGAGACGTGGCTTAGTGATAGAGCGCTTGTCTAAAATCTACCTGCCAGGGTAGGCATATAGGTATGTGCCTGGGTATCTGGCTCACTCACTATACTTGCTTAGCAGGCAGGAGGTCCTGGGTTCAGTCCCTAGCATTACAAAAAAATAAGTAAATATATCAGATGAAGTGAAAGCAAGGGGCCTGTGCGGTTCAACTCTGTGTTCCCAACTACTCTGCAGGCTTAGGCCGGCCGGAAAGAAAAGAGCCAGGTGTGGAGATGGGATCCTTTAATTCCTAGTGCTCGGGAGGTAGAGGCAGCTAGAACTCAGAGTTTGAGGTCAGCCAGGCTGCATATTGAGACTCTGTACGAAGAGAGAGAGAGAAAGACACAGAGAGAGAGGTAGATCCAGGTGTGGTGGCACCTTGTGACCCAGAGGCAAGAAGATCACAAGTTTGAGACCTGATCTGAATGAGACCCTGTCTTTTTTGTTTGTTTGTTTATTTTTCGAGACAGGGTTTCTCTGTGTAGCCATGGCTGTCCTGGGACTCACTCTGTAGACCAGGCTGGCCTGAGACCCTGTCTTAAACAACAAAACAAAATGATGCTAGTAATACAGCCGTGTTGCCTAGCACGTGTGAGGCCTTAGGTGCAATCAGTCCCCGGGACTGCAAAATGTCACTATCATTATAATCAAAGGCGCTTGCCTGTGATTTTTTTTTTTTTCTGCCTAATCCCTAGGTCATTCAGACTCTGGAACCCAAGCAGAGGCCACCCACTGGGATGTCCCCAGAACTCCATACCCTGAGGTCGCAGCTCTGGGAGCGGAATATGCGGATCCGTCAGATGGAGGTGGGTATCCTCATCCCGCCACGCAGCCCTCAGCACCCCCAGCCCCTGACTCTTGTCTCCTGGCAGATGGACTATGAGAAGAGTCGAAGTCGGCAGGAACAGGAGGAAAAGCTGCTCATCAGTGCCTGGTACAGCATGGTGAGTGGGTTCCTCCTTAGCGGAGGTCATGTGGGTCATGGAGGTCATATCAGGGTCACATGGCTCAGGTAGGCTCACTTACCCTGCGAATTGTACCATTTCTCTAGGGCATGGCCTTGGAGCATCGGGCTGGGGAAGAGCACGCCCCTGCCCATGCCCAGTCCTTCCTGGCACAGCAAAGACTGGCCACCAATGCTCGCCGAGGACCCCTGGGGCGCCAGGCTCTGAGCCTCCGCCCCACTGACAAGCACTGACAGACCTTGACTTCCTGCTGCCAGCTGGAGTCTTCTAGTTTACATTTACCCTGCCTGGGCCCTTGACCTTGATTGAGCCTGACTTCTGCCCTGTGCTTCTTTAGATGGGAGAAAAGGGGACAGGCAGGTGGCGGGCATAGGACTGTTCTTTTAGCAATGTGATTCTTCTTGATTCTTCTCTGGGCCTCATGTACTACCTGAGAAGAGCCTAATTTTATATTTGAAAAGAATAAAGACTTTAAATCTGTCATGATTGTACTCTAGACACAATGGTGAGGAATAAAAACTGCACTAAGGACACAGACCATTGCTTTTAAAATAAAATTTTTACATGTATGAGCCTTTTTGCCTATCTGTGTGTTGTGTACCATATATGTGGTTGGTGCCTGCAGAGGCCAAAAGAGGGCATCAGCTCCCCTGGGACTAGAGTTACAGATGGTTGTGAGCTACCGTGTGGGTGCTGGGAGTTGAACCTGGGTCCCCAGAAGAAGAGCTAGTGCTCTTAATCACTGAGCCATCTCTCTAGGCCTTAACTTGCATTCTTGTCGGGGGTTTGGTTTGCTTGTTTTGTCTTTTTTTT
>JADRCD010201690.1:0-15646 GCA_019843815.1 Montemys delectorum
CTAAATGAACATAAATATATAAAGTCTTTTTGTTTGTTTTGTATTTAGTAGAGTTTAAAATCTTGGCTCTTACTGTGGTACAAGCCCAAAATAAGAACAATTTTTAGACATTGGATTTCATTGTAAAAGCCTATACTTCAATGACCCTCACATCACCAAAGGATTTTACCTCCATCGTAGCTAAGCTGAGAGTTGATAGTTCTGCTGCACCAAGAAATGAATTGTAGGCCCAATTTTTGAATACAGACTTTCTGCTATGGTCAAAGCTATTTGACATGAGTGAGTGACTTTATTCTCAGCCCACAGAGAACAGGTTACATTCATTTAAGAAATGGTGTAGGTATTAAGATGGTCTATCCATAAAGTCATTCACCAACTGATTGAATGAACAATGGCTCTGCTTGGAGGGTGGCATGGACATTGGGTGAGGGTAAGAATTTGGTTCATTAGCTGTGATAATTTGGAAAAGCATTCATCTCAAATAAAGAGTAACTTATAAAGTCTTCTTCTTCAAACTTGATACAAGAATTATAAATGTCAGGCAAATCATTTAATCTCACTCTTTGTTGTTCTCTTACAAGCCCCTTCCCAATTTAATTGTCTATGTTTCTTTTGGGTATATAAATACTTTTGAAATATATAAGCTGTTCTGAAAACCATAGTATAGTGTAAAGACATGAAATAAACAATACTACTAATAGAGAGGCTGAGATAGGAGAAGCAAGATTTCAAGACCCTTATGTTGTACACAGCAAGACACTGTCACAAACAAGCTGAAAGTGTATATAGATTGTACAATGTTGGACCTATTTCTCCAATTACCAAATTAGAGAGACCATTGGATGACATTCAACAAATTTCTAATTCCTCATATTATTGGACTTCAATCAATTAGAATATGTTGGTAATATTAATTTTCATATTAATGTATTAAGAAAAAGTAATTGTCACATTCCTATTGTTTTTGTTGTAAGAGGTGGAATTAGGTTTGTGTGGATTTGTTGAAAGATTACCTTCTTGCTTCTTCTGCGGTATAGATTTGCGCCTTATGTTGATGCTTTCCATCTATTATCCTTTGTAGGGCTGGATTTGTGGAAAGATATTGTGTAAATTTTGTTTTGTCATGGAAATTTTGTTTTCTCCATCTATGGTTATTGATAATTTTCCTGGATATAGTAGCCTGGGCTGACATTTGTGTTCTTGTAGGGTCTGTAAGACATCTGCCCAGGATCTTCTAGCTTTCATAGTCTCTGGTCAGAAGTCTGGTGTAATTCTGATAGGCCTGCCTTTGTATGTTACTTGACCTTTTTCCCTTACTGCTTTTAGTATTTTCTTTGTTTTGTGCATTTGATGTTTTGACTCTTATGTGGCGGGAGGAATTTCTTTTCTGGTCCAGTCTTTTTGGACTTCTTGTATGTTCATGGGCATCTCTTTCTTTAGGTTAGGGAAGTTTTCTTCTATAATTTTGTTGAAGACATTCACTGGCCCTTTAAGTTGGAGGTCTTCACTCTCTTCTATACCTATTATTCTTAGATTTGGTCTTCTTATTGTGTCCTGGATTTCCTGGATGTTTTGGGTTAAGGTCATTTTGCATTTTGCATTTTCTTTGACTGTTCTGTCAATGTTGTCTATCTTATCTTCTGCCCCTGAGATTCTCTCTTCTATCTCTTGTATTCTGTTGGTGATGCTTGCATCTATATTTCCTGACTTCTTTCCTAAGATTTCTAACTACAGAGTTGTCTCTTTTTGTGATTTCTTTATTATTTCTACTTCCATTTTTAGGTCCTTGATGGTTTTATTTGATTCCTTCACCCATTTGTTTGTGTTTTCCAGCAATTCCTTAAGGGATTTTTGAGTTTGCTCTTTAAGTGCTTCTACTTGTTTACTTGTGATCTCCTGTAATTCTTTATGGGAATTTTTTGTTTCCTCTTTAAGGGCTGTACCTCTTTACCTGTGTTCTCCTGTATTTTTTTAAGAGAGTTATTCATGTCCTTCTTAAGTTCCTCTATCAGCATTGTGAGATACAATTTTAGATCCATATCCTGCTTTTCCGGTGTTTTGGGATATCCAGGACTTGCTGTGGTGGGAGTACTAGGTTCTGATGAAGCCAAGCAGTCTTGGTTTCTTTGGTAGGATTCTTGCATTTGCCTTTCGCCATCTCTTGATCTCTGATGTTAGATGTTCTTGGTGTCTCTGACTAGAGCTTGTCCTGTCCCTGCCGCCCTACAACTCCCCTGCGACTCCCCTGGGACTCCTGGGGCCTGTGCCTCCTGGCTGGTCCTGCCTTAGAAAGTCACTGGAGAGAAAAATGTGGGAATCTCCTGAGTCCTTGGGTTAAGCACTCCCTGGAGGCAGGTCCTCCACTTGCATGGAAGGGGCAGAGAGGGCCGCTGATCCTCCTCTGTCACTCGGAAGCTGAGAGGATCCTGTCCCTGCCACCCTGCAATTTCCCTGCTTGACTCATGAAGCCTGTGCCTCCCAGCAGGTCCGGCCTTAGAAAGTCACTCGAAATCTTACTTAAATGTATGAATTATTTATATATTCTAGAGAAAAGAAAAATGCATTGGGAGATAGGTACTTCAAAAAACTATTTTCTCTACTTTTTTGAGTGGTTAAGGTTGTTTTGTCTTATTAGAAAAGTTGTGGGCAGTCTACTACAGCACATTGTGGTGCTAGACAGACACTTTATAATGGATCCTTTGTCCTTCCCTTCTGTGGTGCTTTGATGAGAAGAAATTTTAAATTTTGTCAAAATGTAATTTGAAACATCTTTGTGCTGACAAATCATTGTGCTCTCATGAATTTTTCTTCACTTCAAGTTTGATGAGTTAACTGTGTAATTCCTTATCTGTCTTCTATATCTTTCCTATTTAAAGGTCTGAGTTCTGAGTTAATTTTCTGGACCATATGACTTCTCTTTTCCAAATGCATGCCATCTGCCTGCTATTATCTCCTCTCTAGCAGTCTGTAAGAAGTAGAGAACTGTTTTGTTTGACTGGTTTTCACTGGGGTCTTGGTTTTTGTTTTGTAGTTGTCTGTTTTGTTTTTGCTTGTTTGCTTTTAGTGTCTAGGCAGTCTATACTTTTCAGTAGGCTCAATCCCATTCCATTTGCCTTCCTATTACTACAATGTTTCCTAAAGCAATCAGCTTCTTCAAACCAGGTAAACTTGTTGGTAAAAGGCCACTAGCTAAATTTCCCAGCATCCTGCCAAATGTTACTCTCAGTTGCTATGTCATTCTCTGAGTGAGATATGCCCCCCAAAATGCCTAAGATGGTGAAATCTTTGAGACACATAAGAACCTTTGGATCCAGATGATACAAAAACTATGTTTTAAGTAAAAGGTTAAGCAACGCTTTCTTAAAAAGTACACAGAATAGCTAACGGCTCTCAAAAATAGATTTTGCCATTTACTACACAAAGTGCATCCAAGAAGTTTTTTTTTACTTACTAATATGTTTTTTATTTTGCAATAAACCACTTTATAGCAATGAGATAAAATTATGTTTAATGAAAAGAATATATAGTGAATTGCCACTTTTTAAGACAGTTGATGAATAGCAAGTTATTTGTCTATATTTATCATCCAAAGTAATAGCCAACCTTCTTAGCTGTTGTGGAATTAAGAATACACAAATCTAAAAAAATCACATGCATCTACTTTTAAAAGCTGCTAGTTCTATTGATCAATGAACTCATACATCTTAAGACGGAGGCAGTGCACCCTACAAAAGGGGTGTGCTTCTGGACTGGAGCAATGGATCAGTGGTAACCGCGATTAAGAGTACTGACTGTCATTCCTTATTTCTTTTTTTCTTTCTTTTTTTTTTTTCCAAAACCAGTTTCTCATTTATTCCAATGGCTCAGCAAATATACACACACATACGTATATGCACATGTGCATCATATATACATTCGTAGAGATTAAGACACACAGAAAACATAGCAAGACATTAAAATTGTGAATCTAGCTAGAGTGTGGGCAAGTCCATTGTAACGCCTGGTCACTATTCTGTCACTCTGGGGTTTTAAACAGAAGGATGCAGACTTCAATAATCATATGATGCCAATTTACACTTACATTACAAGGGAAAATACTGGCAATGAAGTGATAATTCAGGACGATGGAATTCTGGGAAGGGTAAGCTTATGAGGGAGAACTTCACAGGAGCTTCTAATACTGCAAGTATCTCTACTCCAGTATGAATGTTGGATTTTCCTTTCTAGATAGTAACTATACAATCTACACATTTTTTCTAAGTATATATTTCCAAACTAGGAAAAGGTTAAAAAAAAATGGAATGAGATATATAAAAACATTTTTGAAGGAAAATCATTACACATGCTTGTATGTGTGTGTAAAAATAGACTGTTTTGCTTTGTACGATGTAAGGGAGCTTTTGCTAACGAAGTCACATACCCGAGTCAGGCTATGGATATGGACTCTGAGCCAGTCATCTTAGTTTTCCAGAAGATAGTTCTGGTACAATCACCAATTCTCAACACTGAATAATTTGACATTAGATAATGTTTTTCTTAACAATTTCTATAGGTTTTATATAACATGCCATGGTATGTCCACACATATTCTGTATATACAGCTTAGTGTTATTGTGAAAACCTTTAAGATCTGTTACTCAAATGTTATAAGTAACCGATATTGCTCATGAGCCGGTCCTGCCTATTGGAACAGCCTTTTTGGACTCCCTCTGCAGCTGACTCAGTGCTGTCAGGCCTGAGTGTCCCCATCCTCGCCACCCGAGTCAGACTCAGCATCTAAGTCCTCATCACTGTCTTTCCTCTGTCTGGAGCTTCTTCTATGGTTAGAACCTTCACTTTCAGTATTTTCTGAAGTTTCTGGTTCTTTATTAAACGGAATAACGATCTCTTCTTTTTTTCCACATTTTGCACAAACTTCAAGTTCACAGGCACATGGTCTACACATTATGTAGTAAGAGTCCTTTACTGTCTTTTGTAAACATTTAACACATTTCTTAGGCTTTGACAGTGGTTTGTATTTGCTGTATTTTACACACCATTCAAGAACTTCTTTGCAGTGCTGACATACTCCATCATGAAGTTTTGCATTAATTTTCTTGGTCTGAACACTCTTATCAAACTTGTCATTTTTGAAGGTGAACGTATTCAGGTGCTTCTGAGGCCGGGACCGGGTCACATTTCCTTTCTGGGAACTCATCGTTAAATCTCAAGCACCACAAGTCGGTGCAGCCTTTAAGTTACAGGAAAGGGTAAAGAAGTTCCCGCCCCAGGTTGAGACTATCGCTCCTTATTTCAATTCCTAGCACCACATGATAGCTCACAATGGGATCTGTAATGGGATCTGATGCCTGAAGACAGCTATATTGTACTCATATACATAAAATAAATAATAAATCTTAAAATGGGGACTGCCTTTCACTCTATGAGGCATGGCTGCTAATTTAGGTCAAACTGCTATTTTAAATTAAATTTAATTTCAGATTTTCTTATGCATAGATATAAAGGAATATATTAATGTACTGGTTCAATTAGCTGAAATAAAGCTTGGAAAATAATTGAATATGACTAGTTGTATCAATTTTAGGAAGTACCTCTGAAAGATAACTAGTTTTAGATGGCTATCCTTTTCAAACAGTTTTTAAAATTAAAGTGAGGTATTTTTCATTTTTGTCAGTTAGTTGGTTTATTTATTTCTTTTCTTTTCATCTTTTGATTACCTACTGTCTGCCACTGCTAGGGTTACAGGAATGAGCCATCTCTTTTATTTTGTAATTTTTTTTTTAAGTTTACTGTTTCAGAAACATTCATATGTTCTAAAAGTAGTTATCCATTTCAGTATGAAATTATTTGGCTTTGATGGTGTTTCAAATATCAATTATAATAGAGGATAGTATGATAAAACATTCTTTATTAAGTTGAGATATTTATTGAATAAAACCTATTTGGAATTGGTAATGCTACACACATAATCAAAACTTGATGCCATTGTTTTGATATGTTGCCAATTGAAATAGAAATTGTTATTATACAAATTCATAAGTATCTTACACAAATAGATAATTGAATGACACTGTTTTGTTGTTTTGATGTTCTTCAACATAAAATGCATATTTCATCGTGATATTGTGTACTTTCTTTTCTGCCTGTCGATCAGATTTTAGTGTATATGAGAATCTAAGATGTATATTGTGTATATGTATATTGCATAGTGTGTATTGTTAAATGCCATTGACCAATTTGCAGAGAATCCCCTAAATTTCATCAGTGTTTTGTGCTAAGTATTCCATGAAAGGTGTACATTGCTCAGTAGTAAGAGAGAAATTGATCAGATTGAATAACAGTGTCTGAAGTGACACATGTATTCCTCATGGCTCTTTAGAGAAGCAGCAATAGAATGGAAATAGATAGATGTCAGAAGTTGTCTAGGAAAGGCTGAAGCATGCAAGTGAATTTTCTGGAGATGGCCCACCATTTTGCAGGGCTGCAGTGAAGGAGCTCTAAGAGGCAAGGTCCCAAGAGACTTCATCCCAGGATTGTTTCTTGCTCCTGTCACTGTTGCTTAGCCTAATGATTCCTGAGCATTAGCCCACCCTATTGGGCAGATTTTCTGAAGATCCAAATGAATGTGTACTCTCATGTAGTCATGCTGTGCAGCCAAATTGATTATTTCATAATTCCTGATAATGATTTTATAGGATTCCTAAATTGATACAAGCAATCTCAATGAAATAAAAGCTGCGAATAGACCTCTGCTAACCTTCATGTATCATGGGCTTAAATGCACTAGAAAAGAGAAAGCAGGCTTGGAACAAACTTGTGATCGAGGAAAACATTTCTTCTATGTTAGGTGTGAGAGCATTGTATGATAACTAAGGATCATAACCCAGGAATGGACAATTTATTGTAGGTGCAAGGACAGAGGATAAAATGTTGACTAGTTTATCTATACAAAACTTCATAATAATAAGACACTAGGAAGATGATTTATCTCTTGACAAAACTGTGTAACTTTGAAAAGACAATATAAATCCCATTTGTCTCCATTTTAAGGACCAGGCCTGATTTCAAAGAAGGTTGTAAGGCACCAGCTTCAGGAATAGATCATAAGTCACAGAAACTAAGTCATAAGACAGCAGCTCTAGGTACAGACCGTAAAATCTAGAACAAGATAATAAAATCCCCTCCCAAATAACAGCCAGGGGATAACCACAAAAATGGGGAAATATCTTATCTCAGAATGGGCCATCTGCTCTGGGCAGCCCTATTTCATCATATGATTGAACGTTCATGACATAGGAATGCAGACAACCTGTGACACCCTGCCCCCCAGCACTCACCAATGAAATTTAGATTATCTAATCCTGCGAGAGAGTTCCCGCGGCAGCTCACTATAAGAAGGCCTGGATGCCTTTGTCTGGGGTAGCCATTATTAAAAAAAAAAAAAAAAAGTGCTTGACCTCAGCATGTTGATTGTTTCTTCAGAATAAACACCCTTTGGTTTTTTTTTTTTTTCTCATACTATCTGAGTCTGGGGTCTTCCTTCAGTGATTATCCGACCCTTACAACTTGTGACATAAACAGTATTGCTTTAGTAACAGATAATGAATGTTTAGTCAGATACTAGTCCTTTTTATTGGATATTTTCTTTACTTACATTCCAAATGTTATCCCCTTTCCTGGTTTCCCTGCTGGACGTCTCCTATCTCATCCCCCCTACCCCTACTTCTAGGAGGATGTTTGCTCCCTCACCACCCTGCTCTGGCATTGCCCTACATTGGGGCACCCATCGAGCCTTCACAGGACAAAGGGCCTCTCCTCCCATTGATGCCTGACAATGCATCCTCTGCTACATAAGCAGCTGGAGCCATAGGCCCCTCCATGTGTACTCTTTGGTTGGTGGTTTAGTTCCTGGGAGCTCTAGGGGGTCAGGTTGGTTGATATTGTTGTTCTTCTTATGGGGTTGCAAACTCCTTCAGCTCTTTCAATCCTTTCTCTAACTACTCCACTGGGGACCCTGCGCTCAGTCCAAGTGTTGGCTATGGATTTGTCAGGCTCTGGCAGAGCCTCTCAGGAAACAACTATATCAGGCTCCTGTCAGCAAGCACTTGTTGGCATCCGCAATAGTGTCTGGGTTTGGTGACTGTATTCAGGATGGATCCCCAGGTGGGACAGTCTCTGAATGGCCTTTCCTTCAGTCTCTGCTCTACATTTTGTCTCTGTATTTCCTCCCATGAATACTTTCCCCCTTCTAAGAAGCACTGAAGCAGCCACACTTTGGTTTTCCTTCTTCTTGAGCTTCATATGGTCTGTGAATTGTATCTTGGGTATTTCGAGCTTTTGGACTAATATCTACTTATCAGTGAGTGCATACCATATGTGTTCTTTTGTAACTTGGTTAACTCACTCAGGATTGTATTTTTTAATCCCATCCATTTGCCTAAGAATTTCATGAAGTCATTGTTTTTAATAGCTGAGTAGTACTCCATTGTGGAGATTTATGACATTTTCTTTATCCATTCCTCTGTTGAGGGACATCTGGGTCCTTTCCAGCTTCTGCCTATAATAAATAAGGTTGCAATGAATATAGTGGAGCATGTATCCTTATTACATGTTAGAGCAACTTTTGGGTATATACTCAGGAGTGGTATAACTGTGTCCTCAGGTAGTACTATGTCCAATTTTCTGAGTAACCGCCAGACTGATTTCCAGAGTGATTGTGCCATCTTGAAATCCCACCTACAATGGAGCAGTGTTCCTCTTTCTCCACATCCTCACCAGCATCTGCTGTTACCTGAGTTTTTGATCTTAGCAATTCTGATTGGTGTGAGGTAGAATCTGGAAAGATAAATAAATAATTCTGTTGTAATTCCTTACGTCTTTTCGATCTATGACATAAACTATTGCCTTAAACTTATTATAAACTAATTAGAATGTAAAACTTTTTTTAAAAAAAAATCATGTGATCAGTTATTTTACTGTAACTGTTCTACCTGAGTTGCATGAGGTAATGTTTTTAGAGAAAGCGTGATACTGAAAATTTAAATAAAGGCTTGATGGGGCTTTTGTTTTTCTGCTTCATTTAGAATTTGTGATTTTTCATGTGTACATGTTTTTCCCTGTGTTGGTTGGAGCTTTTATTTCTCCGCTTCATCTAGAATGTGTGTTTACTCTGAGTGCATAACTCACCTTTTTCCTTTCTCCCTCTTTTTTCCTTCTTTTTTCTTTTCCTTCTTTTCTTTTCTTTTCTCTTCTCTCTTGTTCAAAAAGAGTTAATGAACTCTGAGCCTCTTGTCTGGCCAGCCAGGGGATCTTGAATCTTAGAGAAAGCAACCCAGTAGCTTAGCCTTTTTTTTTTTCTACATCCCTTACTGCTAAAAGCAGGAGTTAGTTACCAGAAGCCAGAGGCTTTTCATCTTAGAGCAGCAAAAAGTTAAAGGAAGAGAAAATTAACAAATAGTAAGCAGCTTTGGGCCTAGCAATTGCAACAGCCAATGTACTGCTACCTTCCATGGAACCTTGTGATACCAGGATGGTGACTGATAGACAGACAGACAGACAGACAGACAGACAAATAGATAGATGATAAGTTTTCTTAAGTCCGCTTATGTTGAAATAGTAACAACAGTTGCCTCCCACCTGAGGCTCAGCATTCAGTAGTCATTCCATCCTAGGGACCAGGTTCCTCAGCCGTCTGAGTAGTTCATAGTGGCTGTTTCTTGCTGGAAAGGTCAATAACTCCATAAATGCTCCAGCATGGGGCCTGGACCAGAAGAAGCCCTGATCAGGATCCCAAAACACAGATAGTTTCTGATGTGAGAACAATTATATTTTGTTCCCGATTGCTTTGTTTGTCAAGTCTAGGTGAAGCTGACAAAGATTCTCTTCACTAGAGGTGCTGCATACCTAACAGCAACAGCAGCATAAACAGAATGGAAGAAGTCACCATAAACAACGTCAAATTATTATTTCTTTGAAATCCAAAATTTATTGAATGAGGCTCTATTTTCTTCATTCTCAGACTGGATGTGATGAAAAATATAATTCAGACATTACATGAGACTTGTTAGGACTTTGATGATAAACTTCTGTAGGTGCACAGGACCAAAGCCACTGCCTCCATTACAGATAACTTCAACTAGTACAACCATTTTATCATCTTCAGAACCTCTTACTTCCACTTTTCTAACTTTAAACCTTGTCTTCCAGCAATAAAAAAATCCTATTTTGTTCCTTCGAAAAATACCATCAAGATGCTTAACAACTCCCAGACAATCAGAAAAATACACAAATATAACACTTTGTTCACTTCTTTTTAAAACAGGGTCAAATCATTTTCTTAATTTGGAGAGACATAATCTTAATAGAATTCCTCTCTCAGCAACAGTCACACACAGCGAGCAGTATCTTTTTTATATGATTATGAAAAAGAACACTGTCAGATTGAACACTGGATTAATGACAGTGGAAATGAAAGCCACTGGTCTTTTTGGCGCCAGCACCACCACTACGCTTACTGCTTCTACCCTATTAAAAGATGTCCTGTCTTTTCTGGTATAAAAATAAAGTTTACTTTCTCAACATTAAACTACGAACAAACCAAGTAATTCACACTAGGAAACAGAGCTGTGGAAGAACGGTTAGTTCTGAAATCTTCTAAGAACAAAGGATTACAAGAAACTGATCTACTTCTAGCCAATGACTTGCCATTTATATTTGTATATAAGGTTCCTTGAAAACCACCAGCAGCTCCACCTGTGGATTTCTGGTCATTGCCCTTATGTGTTTTATTTCTTCCTGTCTTAAAAGGCAAATACTATCTGTTTAGTACTTCTCATATACACAGTCTTGCTTTCTTTTATTATTTTGTGTTTGACCTTCACTTTGTAATTCTCTTGCCTCTATATCCTTGAGTGCTAGTATATAGGTGCATAGCACACACCCAGATCAAAAAATCAGTATTTAATTTGTTTCTTAGACTAAGTGAGCTTGAGATTACAAAACTGTAGCTACTATGAGAGAATACTTTGTGTGCATGTGTATGGGGGGGTGGGCATTAAGGGATTTAGTCTATACAAAGACTTTAAATGTTCACTAGAAGGTCTTTGCCCTGAAATTACAGATTTTTCTTTCCATTTTTGTGTCTTAACTCATTTGGACACTGTCTTACGGGGGGGGGGAGGCTTACAATTAAAATACCCTTTTCAAGCTACTAATACCCTTGTCTATTGACAAAGCAAGATTTGAGGAACTGGGGCCCTCAAAGTTCATAGTGACACAATCCTTTATCCGAGTTTATGTAATGCTCCCTGGAACCAAGAACAAATAAGAAACTCAGCTGATAGATAATAAAAATAGGGCTGATACAAATTAAACAGGCCATTCAAGGTAGAGCAAGGAGGGAACAAGACCTCAAAGAGAACTTCACAATTCCCCTTTCTATTTTCTATCCCCACCTCCCCACCCCTAATCCTCTTCTCTCAACCCAGGCATTTAGCACATAGAGAAGTTGAACCTCAGCACAAGCAAAATGCCAGAAGGCTCAATTTCAAAATGTAATACTCGTAACTTGTCTTAAAGAAGACCTTATGCCCTTGGAAATGCTGTGGTGTATTATGTGTTGCTGAGCTTCTGAATAACATTTGAATAGTCATCATCTTACATTGGTCAAGCACTCTTTTAGTAGTGGCCCCTTTGGAAACTGAAATACCTCCATATTGTTATGACTAAATTCTAGTCATGAAAAACATAGATTCTGACCTAGAAGAGCAAAGGGTTTCAGAAAAATATCATTATGGAGCAGTTCGTGGAGTCCAGGGATGTAATGCAATAAGAGAAAAATAGAAAGCTACATTTTTCTGTATAGCTCATTTTCTCTCTTTAGATACCAATACTGTGCAGGAGTGACTCAACTCCAAGAATCTGCCCTTCCTCAAACAGAACCGTGATGCATCCATTATGTTAATAGAGTCTCACACAACCATATAATCCACGGGCTCTGGGATATTGTTTTATTTATGGGACCAGCACAGGGCTTCTTTCTTACAGATAGATCAGATTTTTGTGCTATCTGATTAGCATTTGTTCTCCTCTCTTTTTTTCCCTTATGTTTTGTTTGCTTATGACAGAAATATTCCTATAGCATATATACAGGTTTAAAGAATAAAACCATATGCTATTCTAAAAAATTATCCAGAAGAACTCCTGGTGAATTTTTACTTATATACAATTGAAGATATAATTCAAGTATCCTTGTTTATGCATTTATGGAGTGTGGATAAAATATCAGTTATTGAAAAGGATGTTAAGAACCTAAATTTCAACTCATGGTATAAATAACTCTTCATAGATCTTTAAACACATTGGATTTTTAAGCCATTTGGTGCAAGTATCGATAGCCAAAGTAATAGCTTTTGATTTTCTATTAGCTTGTCAAAGTAGTATTTGTGTCACATGTAATACTTCATTTCTACCTTGATAAACTCTACTCTTCAAAGCAAGTACAACTCACCAAAGGAGACTGAAAGGGACTCTATGATATGGTTCCCCAGTCTGAAATTTGTTGTTCTGCTCATTTTACAAGTAGTAAGCTTACTAAGGCTGTGTTCTTGGGATGGGAAATCTCCATGCATAGTCACTCTATGTCTCTTTAGTAAAGTAAATGGATAAATAAGGAACAGAAATTGTCATCTAATGGAGGAGGAAAGGAAAAGCCCCTGCTCTGACTTGGCACTACTGTTCACCTTGAGATTATGGGAGCAATGACAAGCAGAGACTGACCGGAAGGAAAGGTTTTTCAGGGTAACAAAAGAGTCATGACATCATGTATGGAAGACTAAGAACACTCACTTTGACGTGCTTATGATTATAGAATAAATCTTCATGAGTTGCATAAGACTTGCCCATTCGTGGTGTCATCTAATCCACGTTAGCTGTATTAACTGTCTCCAATGACATTAATCAAGGCAAAAGCAATGGGTCTTCTGATAGGGTAAGATAGTTTACCCTAGTCATGCCCCAGATCCATCGGTGAATATTAAAGTACATTCTGCTCTATTTTTTTAAACTATGATTCAAAGAATTCTTCAGATTTTCTTCTTCTTTTTCCCATGTGACTGCATACTAATAAAACTGGCTACTAACAGTGCCTTGATGTGTTTTAGTAAAAGGCTTTCTACACAAAACCCAGAGCACAGAACTATAGAAGCCTCAAACAGTTACAAAATATATCTAATTGCATTATAAATTAATATGCATACTTGCAAAGAAATCAAATAATCACACTGACCCTGAAAAGCTCACAGCAGCAAATTGTTGTTCTTTTCACAAAGCATCAAGAGGCTCTATTGTTTGATAATCGTACTTTTTCTCTAAAAAGCTCTAGGCTTAGAAACACTTTGAAAGATGGTGATTGAAGTCATCTGAGTAATCATTAATAGTGCAGAGTTCTTTTTCAAGGAAAGTGTAAAAGAACATCCCATACTGACATAGTGTAGTGAGGTTTGGTGTAGACTAACACTGGAGAAAATAGCCTTAGGTTGAGCATAATTGCTGGATTTATTGCAATGCCATGCAAGGTAAATCACTCACTTTTAGACTTCAGTTTTCTCATATATAAGATAGAATAGTTACATCTGTTGTGCTTAACTGAACACCTTACTAAAAGATTAAAAATTAATAATAACCAAAGGACAATAGTGTTAGCGTAACAATCACTTTATGATTGGATTTAAGGTCTGCTCCATAAAAGAAAATATATACCTGTACTCCAAATCTGACCAACAGCTCATGGCTCCAAGATGAATCTACCACTATCAACCAATTAAATAGATATGGCCTGAAAGGACTCTCTAATTTTGTACCTGTAAACACAGAGATTAATGAAGCTCTCAGAACTCATCAGAGAATTCACTTTGGATAGAGAATGGTCGTTAACCCAGATATTTGCAGCTGATCAAAGTATAAAAGATAAGTGTCAATGGGTTACCAGTCATAAACGTGACATCTGTAGCAATATCACCTCAATGGCCAATGAAAAGTCCATAATCAGGGAAAATGATCATACGAGCAATACTTAGGGAGACCTGGGAGTAAAACTGACAGGATTCTGGATCAGACAGCATCACTACACTCATGAGGTCCCTGCAGTTTAATTGTACAAGACCTACACAAAATCAAGCTAGTCAATATTCCAGCATGCAGAAAGTCAGCTCTTTAATTGAGCTGCTACTGACAATTGGTGATGAGGAAGAGGTCAGCAATTTTAAGGGTATGGCCATAAGTTTGTCCATCTTCCTCTTGCAGATGGCTTGAAACTCTTAAGTATATGAACAAAACAAATGGGACTCAGTGAAGTAATAAATGAAAGAAAAGGAGAATATGAAATTGGTAAGGGTGGGTCAAGAAGGGCTTAAGGGAAAGGTAAGCAAAAAACATTGCATGAAATTATCAAAAATTAATTAAAATATTCTTCTTAATTAAACAATAAATGTGTAAATTGCAGTGATATCACAAAAAAAAAAATCACAAACCCAAAGAACCACAGATATACATGTGCTTCCTTTCTGCAGTTTTATTCTTTGCCATTCTCTGCTCCCCCACACCAAAACACTAAAATACTACAACCTTTAAGGGCAAGAATCATAGTGTTGCCATCTGAAGATCACATCCATTCCATGTTACTAGATTCCAGCTAGCAGTAGGAAATGAATATGAGGGACGCAGGGGTTCAGAATAGCAAACCAACTTTCAGAAATGTCAACACCACAAAACAACTTCCCCCAAAGTCAGGGGTAGCTAGATGAGTCAAAACATTTCATTTGAAAATTTAATTTTGCATGTGATTAATCTATCATCTGGTCTGATTGCTTGTGGTATATTTTTATAATTATGAATTGAGTGAAGAATAAAGATAATTCAGATAATCTTATTGGCTAAAGCACAAGGCATTAACTCAGTTTATAATAGCAATAATGACCTCAGCCCAGGACATTTCCAGGCAATTAAAGACTGGCTGGAGTTAATGACCCACATTTTAGCCAAGGACCATCAACTCCTTCTAGCTGGTTATTAATCCTCAGAAAATGCCCTGTGCTCAAAGCACAGTGAGATCCATTCAGTGTTTGACAGCAACCCAACTTTATCTTTCAAATAAGTTTGTTGTTTTACTCTTTTTTTATTAGATATTTTCTTTATTTACATGTAAATTTTTCCTTTCCCAGGTTCCCTTCCAAAAAAAAAAATAAACAAACACAACAAGAACAAACCCCTATTGCCTCCTCCCTCCCCATGCCTGCCACCTCACCCTCTCCCACTTATTGGCCCTGGCATTCCCCTACACTGGGGCACAAAACCTTCACAAGGCCGAGGTCCCTTCTTCCCATTGATGATCGAATTTGTGATCCTCTACTATACACATGCTGCCAGAACATTCAGTCCCACCCTGTACAGTCCTTGATTGGTGGTTGAGTCCCTGGGAGCTCTGAGGGTACTAGTTAGTAATTGTTGTTCGTCCTAAGGGGCTGCAAACCCTTCAGCTCCATAGAACCTTTCTCTAACTCCTTCATTGGGGACCATGTACTCAGTTCAATGAATGGCTGTGAGCCTCTACAGATGTAGAGGCTCACAGCCATTCATTGAACTGAGTACA
>JADRCD010201695.1:0-12241 GCA_019843815.1 Montemys delectorum
GCATTTGCTCTGGGACACTGGCTGAGGAGGAAGGTCAGTTGGGTGTTTCCTCTGCCTCTGTGCTAGCAGGTTTTCACCCCAGCTTTGGAATCCTGATACTTCATTGGTAAAATTGAAAAATTGAGATTTTTTTGAAAAAAAAAACAAACAAACCTGCATTTGAATTCCAGTATCTGTGTGTGTGTGTGTGTGTGTGTGAGTGTGTGTATGAGAGAGAGAGAGAGAGAGAGAGAGAGAGAGAGAGAGAGAGAGAGAGACAGAAAGAGAGATAGAGACAGAGACAGACAGAGAGACAGAGACAGAGAGAGGTGGAGAGGGAGAGAGATAGGGAGACAGGGAGAGGGAGAAAAGGCAGGTATGGCCCATGCCTGGTGTACTGGCTGGTTTTGTGTCAACCTGACACAAGCTGGAGTTATCACAGAGAAAGGAGCTTCAGGTGAAGAAATGCCTTCATGAGATCCAACTGTAAGGCATTTTCTCAACTAGTGATCAAGTGTGGGAGGGCCCCTTGTGGGTGGTGCCATCCCTGGGCTGGTAGTCTTGGATTCTAAAAGAGAGCAAGCTGAGCAAGCCAGGGGGAACAAGCCAGTAACACTCCTCCATGGCCTCTGCATCAGCTCCTGCTTCCTGACCTGCTTGAGTTCCAGTCCTGACTTCCTTTGGTGATGAACAGCAGTGTGGAAGTGTAAGCTGAATAAACCCTTTCCTGCCCAACTTGCTTCTTGGTCATGATGCTTGTGCAGGAATAGAAACTGTGACGAAGACACTTGGTAACCCTAGTATTGTGAGTGGAGACTGGATCCTTGGAGACCTCTAGCAAAGCTCCAAGTTCACTGAGAGACCCAGCCTCAAAGGAAGAAGGCATGATAATGCCAAACACCTGATATACTTCTCTGCCCACCCCCACGCTTGTATATGCACACACACTTTTTAAAAGGTTTTTGTTAGGACAGAGGGATGGCTCTGTTGGTAAAATGCTTTCTGTATAAGAAAGAGGAGCTGAGTTTCTTTCCTAGAACTCATATAAAGGCTGGTTATGATAACACCAAACCTCCTACTGTTGGGGAAGTGGACGCAGTAAGATCCCTGGGGCTCGCTGGGGGCTCGTTACTTAGCTAGTCCGGCCACAGCAGCAAAGTCCAGGTTCAGCAAGAGACGCAGTCTCAAATGATAAGATGCAGAGCTATACAGAAAACATCTGATGAGGAGTGAGACTTTTAAAATGGAAGAATCTTTTCATACTTTTAAAATTAGAACATTGACTGGGCATACATAATATAGTCCATGATTCTAATGTGAAATACAACATTCTGTCTTTCTGTTGCTGTGTGTGAGAAAAAAAAAAAAAAAAAAAACCACCATGACCACACGTTATGGAAGAGAGAGTATATTTTGGCACATGGTGTGAGGGTTAGAATCTATAATGGCAGCACAGAGGGGGACAGTATGGAGGCAGGAGCGGGAAGCTGAGCTCTCACACGTTGAGCCACAAGCACAAAGTAGAGAGAGAACTGGAAGAGGTGCAAGTCTTTGAACTCTCAAAGCCCACCCCTATTGACACATTTCTCTAAATGTAGTTAGGGGCTACACCCCCTAAACTTCCTCAGACAATGCCACCAACTGGGGACCATGCGTTCAAACATCTGATCCTGTGGAGGGCACTCTCATTCAAACCACTACACACACCTTTTAAGCCAAAAGGGGTCATTTGAGTTCATATTTTCCTGTGCAAGTCACAAATGCTTCCCAACTGCAACTCAACCTAACCCACGCATTTGTCAATGAGACATCACAACCACACATTTGTCAATGAGACATCACAATTCTGCTTCGAGCTTTGCCCTTCCGGATGAGCAGGGTTCACAGTCCTGGATAGCGCTTCCTTTCCTTCCACGGTCTTGTGAACTGTACATTTCCTTTGCCTCCAGAAGAAGCCAGATGAAATCTTTAGGACATGGGAAGGAAGTGAAGAGCCCCATCCCACGAGAATGGGAAAGAATGTTACAGAGTCGATCACTAGGTCTCTGTGGTGACCAATCCATTATCAGTCAAGATGGCTGTGATTGGTTGACTATTTGATGAGATTAAGAAATGACAGGGACTCAGCAGGTAAGAGCACTGACTGATCTTCCAGAGGTCCTGAGTTCAAATCCCAGCAACCACATGGTGGCTCACAACCATCTGTAATGGGATCTGATGCCCTCTTCTGGTGTGTCTGAAGACAGCTACAATTCACTCATATAAATAAAACAAATAAATCTTTGCCGGGTAGTGGTGGGACACACCTTTAATCCCAGCACTTGGGAGGTAGAGGCAGGCAGATTTCTGAGTTCAAGGCCAGCCTGGTCTACAGAGAAACCCTGTCTCGAAACAAAAAACAAAAAACAACCAAACAAAAAAGAAATGACAGAGGTGTTCCTCTAAGTGTGTCTGTGAAGATTTCCAGAGATGACTGGACTCTAAGGCTCTGACCTAATAAGCACATTAATGGATTCATAACAAGAGCCCTTATAGAGAAAGGTGGCAAAAAGCAGAAAGTCGGCCATATTAGAGGAAATCCATTACTTGGGATACATCCTTTGAAGCCCTCTTTCCTTGGCACCTTTGCTTCTGCCTTGGAACCCTTCTTTGTTTCTTGGCTGTCATTGTATAAACTATTCGGCTCTATCACACCCTTCCCCCATGCTGGGCTGACCCCATTTGAAGCCATGAGCTAAATTTCCCCTTCTGTCACAGATTTAGTCAGGGCAATGTAGAGACGTTGAATACAATGACTTCAACAATAGGACACACAGAAAGAGGAAATCCTCATAGTTTTAAAACTGCCAGAAATTCCATCTCGGGATGTGACGTCAGGATACTGGCTCAGTTGGTGAAGCATATATATCCCTTGCTTGCAGGAAGACACGAGTTTGATTCACCAGAATCAACATTTGAAAAAGCTGTATGTAAAGGGCATGCCTCTAGGAGAGCCTACCAGGCTGTCAAGGTCCTTGTTATGGGTGGCCATTGAAGGGGACACCAGAGAAGCTGAGCAGTGGGGAGGGTATGCCTGTTTCATTCCGAGTCCGTTGTGACGCCTCCTGCTTGCTCTGCTGTCTTCTCAGGAGTGCTTCGGCTATTCTGAGGTGGTTTTTATGTATTTGTTTGCTTTTTTTTGGTTTATATGAATTCTAGGGTTTCTCTTCCCTACTGCTCTGAAAAAAGATATGGGGGTTTTGTTTGTTTTTGTTTTGTAACATAAGGTTGCATGTAGTCCAGCCTGGTCTTATTGCTACTATTGGTATGGGTTCTGTTTATCTGCTGCCTGTTTTAAGTTTAGATTAAAAAAACAAAACAAAACAAAAAAAATCCACAGTAACTGTGTTATTTTCGAGTATATCTAGGGTCAGAGTCCTAACCGCTCAAATTCATCCTCCTTAATAGGATATTAGGTTTTTAAAAAATATATACTTTTTTTTATTTTTTAAAAAGATTTATTTATTTATTTTATGTATATGAGTACACACTGTAGCTGTACAGATAGTTGTGAGTCTTCATCTAGTTGCTGGGAATTGACTTTTAGGACCTCTGTTCGCTCTGATCAACCTCGCTCACTCTGGTCAGTCGGCCCTGCTTGCTCCAGGTCAGCCGGTAGACCCCCGCTCGCTCAGTCCTCGCTTGCTCAGCCCAAAGATTTATTTACTTACTATTTGTAAGTACACTATAGCTGTCTTCAGACTCACCAGAAGAGGGCGTCAGATTTCATTACAGATGGTTGGGAGCCATCATGTGGTTGCGGGGATTTTAACTCAGGACTTCGGAACAGCAGTCCCATCTCACCAGCCTGGGATATTAGTTTTTAAATGATTTTATTTCTTATTGTTCTGGGTGCTTGCAGACAAACATGAAGCAGCTTGGGGGAATCACCAAAGAAAAGGTTCTCCAGGGATAAACGGACTAACTTGTGCTTAAATTTAACTTTCCAAGGCAAAAGGGAAGTTGACTCTTCAATGCCTTACAGTAAGTCTCACAGTGATATCGCCACTGCTGTCTGCAGTACAGGTTTTACAAGCTACTTAGGTCTTCCACACGTACCCCCCTTCCCAGGCTGGGATGGAGTAAGGAAACCTCACAATGATTTTTGCCTTTTCTCTCTCCAAAAATTGTTTTATGGAGCAAAACACTGAATGGAACGAAAGCTCTATGGAAGGCCTTTGCGAATTTGACTGGACCCAGGAGAGGAGCCCGGAAGCTGCCCAACGTCAACATGGCGACGTCGGATTCGTATGCCCTGAACTTAGGCCGGTAACTATGGTGAAAGTTAAATAGAGACGGACCCTTTACCGTGCCGGGCAAACCAAATGGATTGAGTAGGGAGACCAGAATAATCCGGAGAACGCAGTGTTCTGGGAACACGGTGACCACAAGAACAGAGCGACCCTAGAATGACCATAGCCTGAACAATGCCATTAATGAAACACAATTCAGTCCGCAAGTCAATCAACAAAGGGCACTGGTAAATCCCAGCCAATTTCTGATAGTGACTTTCTCAGCTGTGCCGCAAAGAAACGTCAGGTCCTGGAGAGAGATCGGGTTAAATGAGACTGTTTGCCTAGAAGAGTTAGCCATGCGCTTCCTGAACTGCACGCTGTGTTTGGGAGCACTAAACCGATCCTAGCCAGACACATCACCTATAACCTGACTGGTGACATAGAAGATCTACCGCCAGAAGCAGGGAGTGCGGCCACCCCTCGCTGTCAGGGAGATTGTTAACAGGACCCTTACCAAACGGAATAGTGTCTGCATCGAACCTATACAAATCTTCTCGCATATTTTAAGTCATCTGAGGATTAGTACATCGACCGACGCGATTGGATGTCATATAAACTGTCCCTCTATTAGGGAAGTCTGTAGATGTCGGCCCATCACAATTTCTTTTTTAAAGTATATTTTCGGGGGGCTCAACGGTTAAGAGCCCTTGCTGCTCTTCCGAAGGTCTTGGGTTCGCTTCCTCAGCTCACAATCATCCAGAACTCGGATCCCTAGCGATCCGACGTCTGCTCTTTTTACAGGGCACGCATCTGGTGCGTGTAGCCGCAAACCACTCATACATATAAATCAAAAAAATAAATCTTTAAAAAAAATTTCCCCTTTTCCCCCATGGTGGTTAAATTCCTCAAAAATAGAACCTGCAATGCGTTCAGCTAGCCACAGAGCTGGGAACTCAGGGAGACTGACTTCTTCAGCTGCGCACCCCAAGCCGGGGGACGTGCAGTGGAGTCTCTTGAGCCGGGAGAAGGCACTCTGCCCAGGGTCTTCGAACCGGAAGTGTTCTCTTCCCTGACTAAAAATGGCGGCCACTGCCTCACTCGCCCACCTCGTCTAGCCAATGGACACCCGACGTTCCGCTGACTCACATCCGCAACCGCTGGCTCTTAGGTGATCTGATGCAACAACGCCTCAGTCAAGGAAGCCGTGGCGTGCGCGTTGCGGTGAGCGGGCGGCGGTGGTGCAGTGTCGATGTCCTCAGAGGTGGTCAGGAGGACTGCGGAGATGGTTCTAGGTGAGTGAGGTTCGGCGGAAGTATCCCTGCCGAATTCCAGAACTTCTCTTAGTGCTTGGCGCGGCGTGGGCGCACTCCCAAATATTGGTGGGGCCCTGTTCCCTCGCCCCAGGTCCTCAGATCTGGGCCACCTGAGCACCCGTCTCGGTGGTCCCGGGCTGGTTCTGCTCCAGCCCTGTGGGTCTCTGGGCCACCGCCTCCCTGGCCCCCCAGCCCCACCGAGAAAGACTAGGGCGCTGCAAGGAGTCTGGGACCTAGTGAAGCCCCAGATGTGCACTTCTTCAGTCCTTCTTCTGGCAATGATGTAAGGCTTTTAGTTAATTTTCGCACAACCTCATTTTTTCTTTTTTTTTCTTTTTGGTCCCCATGAGATCTGCAGCGGTGAAAATGAAAAAGATTTAAGAGACCAAGGCGATGTCACAGTAGCGAGGCCCTCTGCGGCTTAACTCCTGAGTTTGGATTTGTTTCGAAAAGCACAGGGAACTGTCATTTTCGTTTGCTCACGGTGCATGCACTGTTACTGGGGTGCCTGATTCACGTCGTGTTCTGTTTTATTCTTCTCAGTACAGCTCTGTACGACGTATAGTGTCTTCCTGATTTGATCAATGAAGTAAGCGCAGGAAGATTAAATAAATTCTCCCCAGGACACTCAGGACTTTTAAGATGCAGCGTCTAGTAAAGCAAGGATGGATTTTAAAACTCTGCCTTTATTGTTGTGCAGTCAAGAAGAGAGACGTACGAATAGGTTTAAATAATGGAAAAAATCATAGGAAAGTCAGATTTGTAATTCATTGGGTTAGGGGTGGGATAGTTTTAAACAGGGAGATTGGAAAATAATATGTTGACAGTTTTTACAAATCCGATGATTTTTTTCTGTTTACAAAGATAGAAAATTGATAAAGCATTTGCACTGTGAAGTGTCTGAGCATTACTGATGAGTGATGAGTAATTCTTCTTTCCTTTTTTTTTTTTTTTAAACCCAGCAGAGCTCTATGTCTCTGACCGAGAAGGAAATGATGCAACAGGGGATGGAACCAAGGAGAAACCATTTAAAACAGGCCTAAAGGTAATCTCATTAGGATAACTGCTCTGCCTTTTAGCAGTGAGTGTTGAAATTGAATGACTTGTCAAGAATTTCATTCTTCCTTTGAAAAGAAAACACTGCATTTGTTCACAGGACGGGGCGGGTCGGGGGGCAATGTTTGTGTGCCTCTGCCACAGGTATGGGAGTCGGGACATCTCGTACTGTTTGTTCTGTTGTTCGGCCATGTGAATTCTGAGCACCAAATTAAACTCAGGCCATCCTGCTTTACCCACTTAGCCATCTCCCCAACCCAATAATTTTGTTTCAAACATTAGACTTTGAAAAGGAACCCTAAAAGGGGAGGTAAAAGGGGTGTATACATATGTAGATTTAATAGTAGTAGGTCAAGGCCCAAACTTACATACATATCTATCATTTTTTTCCTTTTCTACAAGGTGTTCATTTCTGGACTTTTTTTTTTCTGTCAGGTTGTCTATTTTTTGGTTCTTGTAACAGTAGGAGTCCCCTCTGAATCACACTGACCCCATTCCCCCACCCCCCCGGGGGAGTCTGAAGAGGTCTCTTTTTGGCCTTGTCATAGTGCAGATACCATCTTGACCTTGAGACCCAAAGACTTGACGTAACCAGCAACCCATCAGTGGACCAGCTTCTCAAAGCAGACTCATGAATCTGAAGGCCTAAGACAAAGATGCCACTTCACTAATGTACTATTATCGTGGGGATCAAGGAATATCATTACAAGATTAGCTCATTCTAAGTAGACTGGTAACACATATCCCAGGAATCCTTCAATTCAGAATTAACTGCATCAGGTTAAGGTGTCCCCACTCTAGTATTTATTGACTATGTTGACCTGGAATGCTAGAGTCCTCTGGCTCCACTCCACAAGGGGGAGGGTTAAATGCCCTTCTTTGGAAGAGCAAGACCCTGACACTCCTTTCTCTGTGCATTCATATTTGACCAATTCTTGTTTTTATAGATGCTTGCCAGCATCAGTCATCCAATCCTCCTAACCTAGAAGTGTTTTCTACTAAGGTCAGGCCACGTGGTCATGCCTTAATGTGCTTTTTAACGCTTCGGAGGGAGGTCTTTCTCAATTGGCGTATCTCCTGGGACTTTCCAAAACCCATGGTGAACAGGAACGTTGCCGTTTGAAGGTGTGCGCTTCGGTTGTGAGGAGCAGTAGTTAGTTAGGCTCTTCCCGTCTCTAACCTTAAAGATGAGTCTCTGTGTACAGTTAAGAGGAAGGAAATGGATCCCAAGGGCTCTGCAGGTGCAGCTGTGTGTTCATGGAAGGTACAGCAGTCACAGTGGTCCTTTGCACTGGGGGCTGTGCGTGCCTTCTCTGGGAATGAGAGGAGATTTTCCAGGAATTTGGGCATTTCTCCCTTTGTTCTTTTTATGACTGCTTCTTGAATGCGTGGGGGGCGGGGAGGCGGTTCTTAGCTAATCTTAATTAAATGTTGTTAATATTTCCTCAGAGGTGTAACTGTTTAAACCCCTTTAGAGACTGACTGTCTTTTGTAACTTTATGGCCTCTGGCCTTTAGCTGAGGAATGAAACCAGACAGGTCAGGCTGTGTGGCTCGTAGAACAGCGGAAGCACAGGGCAGCTCAGTAGCCCTAGAGGGGGCTCAAACAGGCAAAGACTAGATGGCAGGATCTCAAAGGTCAGGCTTTATAAACTTCAGATTCTATTGCCAGAGAGAGTAAGGGGCTTCTCTTCCTGTTATCAAGTAATCACTCTAGAGAAATTTTCAGACAGTGCTTGAAGGTTACTTAGATATTCATCCTTGTCTTTGACCCATAATTCCAGCACTTGGAAGGTAAAGAAAGGTAGGAGGATCAGGAGTTCAAGGTCATCCTCAGCTATACAGCAAGATCAAGACTGATTTGAGCTGGAGACCCTGTTTTAAAAATTGGCCTTTTGGGGCCAGTGAGATGGCTCAGTGGGTAAAGGTAATTGCTACCAATCTTGATAGTTGGAGTTCAGACCCATGTGGTGGGAAGAGGAAGTTGATTTTTCTAGTTGTTCTCTGACCACACACACTCACTCAATAAAAGCATAACAAGCATTTTTAATTTTTTTTATATTCACTAACTTAAATCACACAAACTATAAACTACTAAATGATATATAATACAGTAATGTCTGATATACCAATGTCTTGGTTAGGGTTTTACTGCTGTGAACACACACCATGACCAATGCAAGTCTTATAAAGAACAACATTTAATTGAGGCTGGCTTACAGGTTCAAAACATCAAGGTGGGAACATGGCAGCACCCAGGCAGGCAGAGCTGAGAGTTCTACATCTTCATCTGAAGGCTGCTAGCAGAGTACTGACTTCCAGGCAGCTAGGATGAGGGTCTTATAGCCCACACCCACAGTGACACACCTACTCCAACAGAGCCACACCTTCTAATAGTGCCACTCCTTGGGCCAAGCATATTCAAACTATGACAACCAATACTGATGAAAAAAGTCTCTTGAGAGTTTTTCAAATTAAATGGAGATTAGCCTTCTGTGTAACTTGGGTTTTACTTTGTTGAAAGAGTTTCAGACCCGCCTATCTTAGGTCCCGCCTTTGATATTTTACAAGTCTCTAACTTTTCAGATAGTGTTTGCAAAGTGCTTTTGCTTCCTGCTTCCCCTCTCCTGTTGTGGGCATAGCTGTGCTGGTCCCTGTGACCATCTGACTGTCTTCTCTGACAGGGGCGGGGGTAGGGGCTGCTTACTGTGTGGCTGAACTGGTTGGGATTTTCAGTAGTGTGACCTGGAGAGCAAACTCCTTTTGTAGGAGGCTCAGTGAGTCATCGTTCCTGCTGACGACGTAGTTTTTGCCTCTTGGCTCCTGATGTTTTCTTCTCGGCTCTTGGTAATGTTCAGATTCATAATCCAGGTGTGATTTTGGCTACTAAGCATTGCATAATATTGAAATGTTTTCTCTCTCCTCCTCTCCAAGGCTTTGATGACAGTTGGAAAAGAGCCGTTTCCCACCATTTATGTGGATTCACAAAAGGAAAATGAGGTAGGGTGCATCAAAACTTTTTCGAGAATATAGTTTGTGAAAAATAAGTTTTCCGAGCGCATAGAGGTATTGGAGCTAACCCATACCTGTCTGCTCTCTCTGCAGAGGTGGGATGTCATTTCTAAGTCACAGATGAAGAACATCAAGAAGATGTGGCACAGAGAACAGATGAAGAACGATTCTCGGGAGAAGAAAGAGGTGACTAATGAATTTACCACTACACAATTTTAGTTAACAACACCCAGCGCTTTATTTACCAATTATGTTATTTTTAAAATTAGGCAGAAGATAACTTACGAAGAGAAAAGAACTTGGAGGAAGCAAAAAAAATTATCATTAAAAATGACCCGAGCCTACCAGAGCCAGCATGTGTGAGTGTCTATCGTTCCTCGTGTTTGGGCTTGGCTGCATCTGTACCACTTCTGGGTTTGCAGGGCACACATCCTTTGTTCTGCTGTTCTGTCTTCCTTTTTAGGAGAAAGAAACAGTGTTCTGAGTGCCGAGAGGTTGCCTCTTAGAGGTTCAGTTTGATCCTAAAGTTTAGAGATTATGTGATGAGTAGTAGATTCAGCTCCGACTGACCAGCAGCAGAAACTGATGGCTACCATCTGGCCATGGTAGTCTGAGGCAAATGATTTTGCCTTTTCTAGAAAAAGTCAAAAGGTAGATTTTTCACAAGTTTTGCAAGTATTTCAGAAGTATTTATGACTCTTTGAAAGGAGGTTTGCTCTTGTGTTTTTTCTGGAACCCAAACAGATTGCTGACCCAGCAGTGGTGTGGCTTGGGCTCCAGTAATGTTCCTGCTAGGGAAGTGTCTGTCTGTTCCTCTTCGCAGTGTTGTCCTCTCTGTTTAGGTTTCCAGCGTCTGGGTGTTTAGACCTGTGAGGCTGGGATTGTTGCTAGTGTGGTGACAGGCACATCTCTTGTGACAACCTGAATTCAGTTATTAACTGATTTTCTGTAACAGGATCTGAAACAGTTTTAGGAATCTCTCATTGCCAATTTTGCATTAATGGTAAAGGACTTTTTCTTTTCTCTCTTTTTTTTTAAGTCCAGCATAGTAAGGTGTTTGATTCTGAACTGTCCCCAATTTTGTTTTATTTGTGGTTTTGTTTTTTTTTTTTTTAACTCATTATTGTGGTGGTGGGAGTTTTCTTGTTTGGTTTGGTTTTTGTTGTTATTGGTTGGTTGGTTGGTGTTTGAGACAAATGTACCCCTGACTGGCCTAGAATTCATCTAACCCCTACCTGTCTTTTCCTTACAAGTACTGGCATTAAGTATGTCTGCCATTTACCCAGCAGTGGTTGTGTCTGACACTTGACTATGGAATATTGGTGAAAATGTTGGTCTGAAATAATGACATGTTTCAAGTAGTTTTCATTTAAATTTGACAGGTAAAGATTAGTGCATTAGAAGGATACAGAGGCCAGAGAGTGAAGGTGTTTGGCTGGGTCCACAGATTACGCAGGCAAGGTGAGTGGGTAGGTTTTCTTTCCCTCTTTACAGTCTTAAATAGCCCTGGTTTTAGGTGAAGAAGAGCATAGAAACATTTCTTCAGGTTTGTTTGGGTTCTGGTGTACTGTCTTTTTAAAGGGTGTGGTAATTGATAGCCTACATTTGTTCCTATGCCACGTGACTCTGAAAGTGGGAAACTTAGACATCCCTTCACCTGTTAGAAGTCACAGTGGTCAGGAGATGTGTAATAAGTACATCATCCTCAAACTGAGTTTTAATTATTTAATGAGAAGCAGGGGCATATGTTGTAAGGACAGATCCTCATCTAGAACATGATCCCAGGGTTTCTGTGTGTGCTTATTTTTCTTTTCTTTTTTTATGTTAGCATCCTCGTTGGTCCCCTGCCCTCCCATATATGGTGTGTGAGAATGCATGTTTGAATGTGTGTGGTCAGATATGTGGAGGCGTATGCACATGGAAGCCTGAGACTGATGTCTGAAATTATCCAGGGTTTATCTTTTACTGTAGAGGCAGGGTCTCTCACTCGAACCCGGAGCTCCTTGACATGGCTGGTCTAGCTAACCAGCTTGCTCTGGACGGCTCCCAGCTCTTCTAAGGCTGGAATTACAGGGGCCACCACACCCACCTAGCTTGCTGTTTGCATGGGTTCTGGGGATCTGAAATCTGTACCTCGCACCTGTACCACAAGCACTTTAACCACAAGCTACCTCCCCATCCCTGATACCTTAGTTTTGATTTTTATAATTACCTTCACCTTGACATTTTTTTCTCCTTTTTATTAGTTTATTACTTTACTGTAAGTGATTATCAAGTCGCTCATAAAAAAAAACGAATGGGATATAAGCGAGTGTGTATCTTCACATCTTTATGCCCCTCCTGAGTGCTCAGCACTGCTCTGTGCATTGTAGGGGGTTCAGAAATCAGTACAACAGTGCCTCAGTTCAGGACTGACTGACTGTCCCTTGACTATGTGGATGGCAAAGACCATGTACCATTAGAACATACAGTACATAAAAAATAGGCTTGGGGGAACTGCACATGTAGAGGTTTGAACTTCTGATGCTTAGCCTTGGAGCTGCTCCTGTAGAGTGGGTTCTGAAGTGCTCTGGAGTCCCTTGAGACTGACTGAATTTTGTTCTCATTT
>JADRCD010201696.1:0-11288 GCA_019843815.1 Montemys delectorum
TTTCATTCCAGAAAACCACTTGGTAGCTAATCATCTGTAACTCCAGTATTAAGGGATCTGATGCTCTTTTTGGCCTCTTCATGAACTGCACACAGACATATGCAGGCAAGACATCCATGCACATAAATTAAAAACAAAGGTAAAAAGTAATTCTCTATAGTGACCCCTTATCCCTGAGGCAGAGAGCAGTCAGAGCTAGTTAAAATGAACTCCTTGTCTGAATCTAAGAGCAGCTGTGGCCATCTGAGGTAGGTTTCCTTGGTGCTGTTTACATTTTAATGCTAATTCTGCTTCCCCTAGAAGGACTGTCTGGGATGAGGAGTGAATCATGTACTTTGGTGACATATTGTGAACCTTCTCCCCATTTTAACTTGTAAAATAAATGCTACATCTAGTGATTGGGCAATGGAAGAGAGGTGGAGCTCAAATGTTTTGGGGACAGAGGAGAAAGATTAACAGGAATGACAAGGGGAGACAGGAAGACTGAAGAGGAGGAGGTACAAGAAAAATTGAGCAGAATTAAGTTCTAAGGGTTTTCATAGCTGTGGAATGTAATAGAGTAGTGGTACATCTGCCCAATATAGGCATGCAGCTTGTAGTCTTATTAAGTGAATTGTGTTTTTCTTCCACAGGCATATTTTGGAGGGAGATTTAGTGCAACAAATTTGTGCCCATCATATCGATTAAAAATCAACTAACCTGAGATAAAAATTCACTGTCCCTCCACTCCCCAAATAATATGGCTTGGACATCGATTTTGGCTGGAGCAGTGTGTGCATTGAAAACTAACTGGTACTGATGGCCCTACAGAGAACTGCAGAGAGGGTCCTTTCCCCAACCTCCAGACACAGAGCTGTGGCCCAGGCCAGTACCCCAGCCTGGAGGTGGACTTTGGCAGCACCATGGTATAATCGCGGGGAGGGACAGGAGATCCTGGAGCACACCTACCTGAAAGTTAGTTTTCAGGCAGAAAAAGTGAACTGAAGTAGGCATACACACCCAAGAGAGACTTTTTTATTTTATTTATTTATTTATTTATTTATTTATTTATTTATTTATTTATTTGGTTTTTTGAGACAGGGTTTCTCTATGTAGCCCTGGCTGTCCTGGAAATCACTCTGTAGATCAGGCTGGCCTTGAGCTTAGCAATCTGACTGCCTCTGCCTCCCAAGTGCTGGGATTAAATGTGTGCCCCACCACTGTCCTGCATAAGAGAGTCTTTCCGTGTTCACTTCCCAGTATCCGCAGGCCCTTTCCACAGTATCTAAACAGGAAAAGTACAGCCAGATGAGATCTCCTGACAGCTTGCTTGTGCTCAAGGCTGTGGATGATTAGCACACAAGCCACCTGGAACCCAAACAGGAGCACAGAAGCCATGGGTCTTTCTATACTCGGCCCCTGCTTGTGAATAAGAGAATAGGAAAGCTCTGCAGTATTCTGAATCGAACAGCAGAGGGAGTCCAACACACAAGGGCTCTTGATCAGGTGATACATTGGTAATAAAGACAGATATATAGCCTTTTAATACTTAAAGATGAGAAAAACATTAAATACCATTTTGGTTTTATTGGATGATACTTTGAATTGTTTGACAGCGGTGGATTTAAAGGAAATGGACAACTTATCATTTACTGGTATTACAATATTTATTTTCTTGATTTACTCTGTCTTCTCAAAAGACAAGGCCCTAGATAAAAAGTTCTTGCCTTAGAAAACAGTTTACAAGTAACAGTAAATGTTCAGGATTTTAGTGGTCAAAATAAGTAACATAAAGAGGAGAGTAAAGGTTGGAGACAGGAGCTAGAAGAGATGATAGAACACGAATTTCAGAAGTTCATAGATGAGTCTGAACAACAGAAAGATAAGTTTAAGGTTTGGCAACATGGCATAAAGGAAACACTAGAACAAAATGTTCAGTATTTTATTGGTTAAAATGAGCAACAATAAGAGGACAATAAAGGGGGCTGGCAAGATGGCTCAGCAGGTAAGAACACTGATTGCTCTTCTGAATGTCCTGAATTCAGATACCAGCAACCACATGATGACTCACAACCACCCATAATGAGATCTGATGTCCTCTTCTGGTGCATCTGAAGACAGCTACAGTGAATTAGTGGGGCCAGAGTGTGCAGGCAGCAGAGGTCCTGAGTTCAATTCAAATATGTAGGCAAAAAACATACACATATAAATAAAATAAATGCTTAAAAAAAGAGAGGAGAATAAAGATGGAAACAGGATCTGGAAGAGATGCTAGAAAAAAGAATTTGACAATTCACAGCTCAGACTGAACAGCAAGAAGATAAAGATAAAATTTGGAAGCAAAAATCTAAAGGATAATTTACTAAAGCTAGTAAATCGAAGTAAGGCAGATGCTGCAGTATCAAAGTTACAAAATACAGAGAAGCTGTGATTGTGGAAGCAGTGCTTAGGACAGAAGGTACAGAATATTAGAAAGCAGCATGAACAATAGAAAAAGAAATTTAGGACTTAACAATGTTGCCTAGAAGAAACAGTAGTTACCTTCACCAGAGTGAAGACACAGGAAATATAGATCAAAATAAGCAAGATGAAAATGAATGTGTGAGCCAGGAGCTAGAAAAGTTACTAGAACAAAATATACAACCACTCACAGATCAAACTGAGCAGAAAAGAAAATATAATGAGGATTGGAAGCAAGACTTGGAGAATAAACTTTTAAAATGAATCAATCAATATATAATGGACAGCAAATTATCAGAATTTCTATATAAAGAAATACTTAAAAACTGGAGTCAGAAGCTTGAACAGAGAATGACAAGGAACTCAAGAAACAGGAGGAGTGACAAAAGTAGAGATATGAAGCATGGACACAGACCTTAAGGGAGGAATTTAAAATTTCAATTAAGGAAAATTCTCAGCTAGAGACAAATGATAAATTTAGATAAAGCTAACCAAAGGTTATAGAAAAAACCTTTATTCTATCTGATTTTTATACAAGAAAGATCTCCAGATGATGATTATCCACAGGGTTATCAGGTATTTGAATGACAACCCATGGACGTATTAGAACTGAGGGAAATGTAACTAATTTTGGAATGCATTTTCCACTTGTAAAACAAATCCTGACTTATTGGACTATTAAAAATAGAACAATTCTCCAAGAATGGGAAGACATGGCAAGAGCAATACCAGAACCAGCTGTACATTTACAATGATTCTCATGCTGAAGAGATGAGGCAAGGGAGACAGCAGAATTAAATAGTGCCAGGCATAGAAAGATTTCCACAGATCAGCTGCTTGGTGAAGATCACTTTGCTGAAGTAGAGATGCAGGCTGTTTATGATGAAGAAACTCTGACTTTGTGTTGATTGTCAGCCTTAAAGGCCTTTGACAAAGTCACAGAAGCAGGAAAATTACTTGAGCCATTTACTTAAATCATTCAATGTCCAAAAGAACTTCTCTGACTTTTTGCAAAGGCTGACTTCAGCTGTAGAGAGGAGTGTATCCGATTCAGCAGCAAGAAGGGGGATAATGGAACATTTATCCTTTGAGATGCACATTATGAATGCAAGGAAGTAATCAGACCACTGAGGGCATGGGCAGCATCACGACATGTATGGATTAGACAAACAATTGATACTGGAACTTGCTGACCTGATATGACTATAATAGGAAAGGCTGCCCCTACATACATAGAGATGATCCAAAATTTCAAATGTTTTAATTCCTGTAAGCGGGGTCAACTCAGAATTAAACGAAGGAAAAGACAAACTAATACTAAAAGGGGCCTATGCCTTCTGGTATATGTCAAAGATGTGGCAAAAGCTGACATTTGACTAGGGAATGTAGAGCAAGAACAGACAAATGGAGCAACACCTTACCAAAAAACTCCCAGGGGGGCCTTACATAGGCCCCAATTTCAGGCATGGAGCCTTTTCTTCCTCAAGATGATTAAATGTCACTGCTTCAAAAACAGATTTTCTGAGACCAGAGAAGGCTGAGGCAAGTACTATAGACAATTAAAAAAAAAAACCTAAAAATGAGCCCAAAACAAATATTTTTGGCAGCGTTCAAGGCCAGCCTGGTATACAGAGTCAGTTCCAGGACAGCCAAGGCTACACAAAGAAACCCTGTCTCAAAAAAAAAAAAATAATTTGGCAAACTTCCATAGAGGATCAAAGGTCAAAACTAAGTAAACAATACTGAAGGAATGGTTGAAACTGGAGCAGCTGTCACCAATATCTCTCCAATATCTTGGCCTGTAAGTTGATTCAAAAAGTAGACATTCAATTTCAAGGAGTTTGGACTTTATCCCAAATAAAGCAAAGTGCCACATGGCTTAAATGCTTTGGACCAAAAGTTTGGGTAGGAAAGTTGAGGCAGTGTGAGGCTGATATAGCCACTAACTTATGGGGAAGACATCAATTACAGAAGGGGAAAACACAAGTTAATATTCCCTCAGTCTTACAGTCTGGACATGTAACCCATCAAGCTCCTAATAAAATTTTTAAATTAGTTAGCAAATATTTTCACATGCATTTACAGACTGTCCAAGCTGTCCAAAAATAAGATACATCAGAGGCTAACCATTTTCCTCTACACAAAGTAGACACTGCTGCTAAGACACCAACAGCCTTACCACTAAGTTGGTTGCTTGACTAACCCATTTGGATTGATTAATGGTCTATGACAAAAAACACTGCAGGCATTAGAACAGCTTGTCCAGGACCAGCTGGAGGCTCAGCATATGGAGGAGTCTACAAGCCCTTGGAATTCTTCTGTAGTATTTGTCATTATAAAATAATCTGTCAACAGGAGGATGTTGACAGATCTCAGAGTGATTAGTAAGATTTTTAACCCAGTGGGTTCCTTGCAGCCTGATTTCCCATTACCTTGTTGCCTAAGGAATGGCTTATCATAGTGGTTGATCAGAAATGTTGTTTTCTCACAATTCCTCTACATCAATACAATAAAACAGGGTAGGCTGTCTCACTACCTACTTTTAATAAAAGTTATCCACTAAAATGATATCATTGGAAATTCCTGACCCAAAGAATGTTAAATAACCGTACCTTGTGTTAATATTTTGTACAGTAGCCATTGGAAATGATTAGCAAACAAATTTTCAATTCCATTATTCTATAGATGACATCCTATTGGCTGATACAGATATAAATATCCTGGAAAGTATGTTTGAGGAAGAAAAACAAAAATAAAAACTTTTATACTGGAAATTGCAAATCACCCCTGAAAAAATTCAAAGAGGATATTTTATTAATTATCTAGGTTATAAAATAAATCTGCCAAAAGTTACGTTACAGAAGGTACAAGTCAGAAGGAACCAGTTAAGGACCCTTGATAATTTTCAGATGCTACTGGAATATATTAACTGGCTGTGTCCTGGTATTGGCTTGGCCACTAAAGAGCTAAGAAATTTATTTCAAACACTACAAGATGATAAAGGTATAAATTAAATAGCCCAGAGAAACTACGCATTGAGACTTTGAACGAGTTAGCTATATTTGAAAGGATATTGCAGGATACACATCTAAATCATATTGATCAAAAAGTGGTCTGCATTTTAGTTATCTTACTTCTCCACAATCCCCTACAGGAATTATCATGCAGAGGGAAGATCATTCCTTTGAATGACTATTTTGCCATATAAGCAGAAGAAGAAACTAAAAACCTACATTGAGGTCTGTAAATTGATACTAAAAGGAAAAATGATACTTCAACAATTAGTCAGAATGGACCTGGCTTAAATTGTGATACCTTTTAAATTCAGAAATTGGCTCATTATGGTCATTGGCAAAGAAGATGCAGTAATTTCTTAGAAGAGATTAAGAATAGACATCCTATAATCAAGTGGCTTCAATTCATAAAACAAACAAACAAACAAACAAAAAAGAAAACTAATTGGATTCTCCCTTTTATAAAAAAGCAACTCCAAAACCTGGAGCTGCTACATTTTAAACTGATGCAAGTAAGTCAGGAAAAGCAGAATAAAAATTATAAGATGGTGAAAGTACTGAGTGTTTACAACTTTCTGAGAAGATGAGTGAAGCTCACCTATGTAGCAGTGCATTTGTATTTGAGAGCATAAGTAATTTGAGGTAGTGACAGTGTGGTTAGCATAGTCAGGTTCTGTAAGGTAGGAATCCCTCATGGTACTCTCTCCCCATAGTTTCATTGAGTTCAGGAAATTTGATGCATTTTGACTCAGGCAGTGTGTCCTGATATATTACAATTGTCAGAATTCCTCACGTATGTACTGCATACTTGAAGAAATATGTCAGCCCTAAAACAAATCAAGGTTATATTTTTGAGGCGTCAAACATAGGCTTCCTGTTCTATAAATTATAAATTTTACCTCCAAGGAAATTTTCATGTAAGTTTTACTTACCTTAACAAAAATATCAGAGGAAAAACTATTTAGCATTATAATAACTGCTGAATAATACATACATCTGGAGTTTAGCATTGGAGCACAAAATTGCATTCTTTTTCAACAATGTCATTAGAAAATTATGTTTTACCCACCAATTATCAATGTAACCCCTGGAATGTCTTCAATTATATGTTTTTCCTTTTGCTCTCCAACATGGAAATAAAAAGCTGCTGAAAATGAAAAGCTAAAACATAAAAAAAATTTTTTTCTGAATTTGCATATCTACAGCATTAGCTACTGCAGTGCCCTTTCTTTGAAATGGAGCAATTAAAAATGACTGTTTATTAGGTGTTAGCACCTCACTGTAATTTTCTAAAATTGCTTTTTGAGAGAAGTGACATTTGATGCCTACACTCAGGCAGATAAGTGCTGCAATCTCCATTGAACCAGAATAGGAAACCACTGAGATTCTGGGGGATTTCTTGAGATAATTATGTCAGAGTTCCTTTCAAACTATTTGTTTCTAAAGATGTTGTGATAGAGTGATAGTTATGGCAAGGACAGTCATTTGAAGGAAATAATGCAATACACCCTATTCCAAAATTTTCCCTCATGCAAAGCTCAGACAAAAGTAAAGAAGGTGGGGAAGATCTTGAGAGTCAAAGTATGAGGACACTTGTGGTGAACATAATTCTTCTAGAAAGAGATTAGGTAGACGATGATGTCTTACGAATATGACACACAAAATATGATCTGAAGAAGAGTCACAGCACTGTGCATGCCAGCATGGAAGGGAGAAAGCTTGCAGAGCTTCTAGCCTACATAATCACTTATAGTTATACCTATGTCATTGAGGTTCCAGTAGATCTCCACATCACTTATAGAAAACTGGAATTCTGAAAATTGAAGAGGTTGTCATATCTAGGGAAGGGACCTAATAATGGCCAGGTAGTATGAATTAATGAGGTATCAGCACATAAACGCATGCAGTTTTACATGGCCTCTACAACTCATACTTCAAAATGTTTATACACACACACATATATATATATATATATATATATATATATATGTGTGTGTGTGTGTGTGTGTGTGTTTGTGTGTACATATATATATATATTCAGTAAGCATTAATTAAATAAAAGGCCATATGCATTTTATGAGTGTAGGGATGAGGTACAAGTGGTGTTTGTGGGACTGGAAATATAAAGAAAAATAAACAAATACCATCAAAATCAACTACAAATTAACTACAAAATATCACTTAAAAATGAAAGGAACAGCCGGGCGGTGATGGCACACACCTTTAACCCCAGCACTTGGGAAGCAGAGGCAGGCAGATTTCTGAGTTCAAGGTCAGCCTGGTCTACATTGTGAGTTCCAGGACAGTAGGGGTTATACAGAGAAATCCTGTCTCAAAAAAAAAATTAAAGGAACAAACAATACTTTGTGAGAAAATGAAACTGAACTTCAACAGTTGATGTTCAGAAATAATAATGTGTATGTGTTTGTATGTATGTCTTTGTGTGTATGTGTGTAATAGTAATCCAAATAATACTTAGTTACTCCTATTTTGATAATATTTCATGAGATAATTCATCTAGAGTGATTTATATATTCACAGAGTTCACTGAACTTATTGTGATAAAGGTCTTGTGTGTGACTTTTTTTCTACTACCAATTTTTCTCCCTGAATGAAACACATGCATTTCATAATGACACGGTCTGTTTTCCTATAAAGTTCAAGAGCCTTATACAGTAGATGTGATCTGAACCCCACAGTCCTTTTAATATGCTATATACTTCTTAATATGTTATCTGATATTCTGAATATATTCTTAGTACATTATAAAGCTATTTTAAAACCTCTGGCCTCTGTGATGGCCATCAACAATAAGCAATACTGAAACTATGCTCCACACACTAAAATATTCAATGTTGTATCTCTTTTCAAATTAGTGTCTTCTATGGAATCAGTAATCTGTGATGTTCCAAATCCCAACCAAGGCAATTTAACATTTTCCTGATGTCTTAGATTCTCTTGCTGTAAAAAAGCACTATGTTCAAAGGAATCATGTGAGAAAAGACTTATTTCCCATTGTTCCTTGGTTGCAGTTAATTAAATAAAGTCCAGACAAGAATTTAGACACAATCATTCAATGGCAGCACATGGAATAATGCTGATTACTGGTTTCATGTCCGTGCTCTCTGCAGTCCTCTTTCTTATGGCTCATAGAACAATTTGCCAAGAGGTGGCCCTGTCACAAGCTATAGGGTCACCTTATATTAAACATTAATTAGGAACATGGCTTACACACCTACCTACAGGTCAAAGTGATGGTAGCCATTCATCAACTGATAATCCCTATTCCCAATGTTTAGTTTTGTGTACACGGGACTGAGACACTTTTCCACTAAAATTAGTAAATTTAGTAATTGGCATTACCTTAGGCAGTGTTGTACTGCCCTACATTGTAAGTAACAATTTTGTACATTACTTAAAAATTTTACATGATTTAGTAGTACTTTTTTTTAAGACAAAGCAAAAAAATATGTTGAGTATCACCTAATATTTAAAAACCAGTAAAGATTCAATAAAGCAATTGATTTTTGTACTTCTACAGAAAATTTGAATGCAGTCTAAGTAAAATAACCCAATACCTTAGGACAAAAATGCACCCTAGCAAGCCTTCACTAGAATCCAAGATGGAGAAAACCACTAGAGTCACCAAGACCTTTCCTGTGTTGCTGTGGTACACAGGGAAGAAGGTGATCCAGACACTGCAGAACACCAGCATTCTGAATGTTATGAACTTGGCTTCATTGAATCTGTCAGGAAGGTTTCTAGCCAAGAAAGCCACAGTGAAGCTCCCCAGAGACAAGGAGCCCAAATATCCCAGAATAAAGTAGAAAGCAATGACTGAGCTTTTGTTGCAAATAATGATATCTTCCCAGGTTCAGATTGTATATTTCTGTCAATAAAGGGAGGAGATGTTCCCAACCAGATTCCATAGACCACAAGTTGGATTAGGGTACAAATGGGAATGACCTAGTTAGGTGTCCCTGACACCAGCATCCCTTTCATCCTTTTCCTGGAGTAGTGAGCTTGAAAGCCATGACCACAGTTATTGTTTTAGCCAACACTGTAGAAACAGCTACTCCAAATAGCTACTCCAGTGCAGAAAAATACTCCAAATGTGGTCTGCTGCAGGGTACAGGTGGCCTGGTTGGGATGTCCAATGAAGAACAATGAACAGAGAAAACAGAAGACTAGTGAGATGAGCAGGATGTAGCTGAGAATGTGGTTATTGACCTTCACAATTGGGGTATCCTTGTACTTCACAGAAGTGACTAGTACTAATACTGTGAGGGCACGGAAGAACAGGTCCATGCAGACTAGGGACATTCCCAGTGGATCTTCATAAGCCAGGAAAGAAAGAGCTCTATGGAGGCAGTGGGTTTTCTCTAAGTTGGCATACTTATCATCTGGACACCTCACACACTGTTCCATATCTGCTGGCAATCAACAATAAACCCTCATAAGATATCATAAGTATTTAGTTAATAATTATGCATTTGTATTTTTTAGAGGATATATCATAAATAATTCGGTGTTGAGCATCTATTCCATTCCTTATTGCTCTAGAGACCACTATCTCATGATTGCTCTCTATTAACCTATGCTTTGTGATGAAACAAAACATCATCATAGGGAATGGAAGAGCAAAAGTTATTAATTAAACAAAAAAGAAAGAAAAATTTGATGAATAATAATATGCACAATCTCAGATCATTTCATTCCACAAACCACAAATTCACTACTCACAGACAAGAGTAGTGTGCAGACATAGTTATTTATGCCAGTTTGTGAAGTACATTAGGTACTTTGTGTTCTAAGAGAACTGCATACTTGGTTTGTATCTACACATAGGCAGCAGAACATACAATTCCTCATGCAAATATTTACATAAAGGAATATTTTCATTCTTGAAGCAGTATGACTAAAAACCTATCCATGTCTTTTTTACTGATGTAGGTTCTTTTTCTTCCCAACTGCAGATTCCAAGTTCTATGGCATGAAGGTTGTGGATATTGATATTTATTTATTTATTTAGAGACAAGGTTTCTCTTTGCAGCACTGGCTGTCCTGAAACTCACTCTATAGACAATGCTGGCCTTGGATTCAGAAATTCACTTGCCTCTGACTCCCAAGTGGTAGGATTAAAGGTATACACCACCACTGACTGGCATGGATATTTATATTTATCTCTCTTTCCTTAGCTAGGTTGGGGTTAATGATAAGCAATCTCCCAATTTTTATTGCATTTTTTCAAGACAAGTTTTCTCTGTATAGCCTTGGCTATCATTGAACTCACTCTGTAGACCAGGCTGGCTAGAAACTCAGAAATCTACCTTTCTCTGCCTCCCAAGTGCTGGAATTAAAGGTGTGTGTCACCACTGCCAGGCTGTTGTTGCATTCTTGAAATCTTTACTTTGGTTCTTATTCTTTGACAGGAAATGCTCAACCCTTTATGTCATATAAGCTCTTAAAATATATTTCATTAAACAGCATCTGTTATTCTGAGCATCTGGGCTTTGTCGGGAAGGAAAGATTGTAGGCTGATCATGTAGTCAAGTTTCTTTGTGCAAATAATCAAAGAAGAATAAATATATGCTTAAATTATGCATAAAATTTTTGGTAAAATATAGGTATCCTGTATTATCCCATATCTAAATAGAAAATTAGTGGAAATTCTCATTGCTGACCCTTTTAGAAGCCATAATAAAGTTTAAATTAAAAATATATGAACTGTGTCAATAAAATTCTCATGTTTAGAAAGAAAAACTTAGCTTCAAACTCTAAAATCAAAAAAAAAAACAAATAAGCATGTTTGGTATTTTTACTCCTAGTGAGAGG